>PNEQ01045535.1:5644-21530 GCA_003012365.1 Medauroidea extradentata
CCCCCCCCCCCCCCCCACCAGCGGAGGAGAAGATGTCGCTCCGACACCACTGGCAAGACATTGTGAATGATGTAGTGTAAGCGAGGAATATGAACACTGAAGAAAGCCAAGACAGAAGATGGTGACTGGAGGTGAAGAAGGGTGTCAGCTGTAGACAGTCCGCGAAAAATAAGAAGAATTGCGATGCTTGAAAATACCAGTTTCAGTAGCAACAAACACACTACACCAACAAATTAAACACCAGAGCAATAGTTAAAGATAGCAACACTCAGGCTCAGCATATACATAACATGGAGTATGAAACGCTCCACTTACTCAAGGTCTCGCGGTGCCTGGAAAGTGGCTCTTTGACTCACAATACTGTGTTCTGCGGTCAATTTAATGGCCAAATATTTCGGCAGAGTGACGCGTTCCCAGCACAATAACCATTTTCTAAAGGTTGGCAAACACGTGGTGTCCTGGATTGTCAATTTCGAATTTTTTATATTACCACGGAGTACCTTGCAATTACAAATAAATGCATTTAGTATTGATATATGCGTCGTTTCTACCAACACGTGTGGAGATCTGACCCTAAAGATTTCATACAGCCTGTATACTGCATATTCCAACATTTTAATACACTTTATTTGCCACAGCAAATTGTCTGTTGCAGCAAAGAAAATGTTGCTTAAACATGGACGTCTGTAAAAAGAAAATTTTAGTTTTAAAATTATAGAAATGATAAGGAAATTTGTGTTAATATTAAGATAGTTTAGTAGAAATATTTCTGGTGAAGTAAATTGTGTTTATTAAACACAACTTTATGTTTAACTGATAATATTATCAAATAAAAATTTTAAAAGAAAAATGTTGTAGCAAAAACATCAACTGAAATATGCTACGTGTCCCGCCTCCTGGCAGATCACAGTGTGTAAGAGAGAAGGCCGGGTGAAGGTTGCTAGACTAGCGAGATATACCAGTCGCCCTCTGGCCCGAGGAATGTATGAAATGAGAGTGGAGCAGCGACGGAACGAGAGAGGCGGGGGAAACGGGGTTCTCATAGAAACACCGCTGGTCAACTGGACCTGCCGGGACAGTGTGTATGAGAGAAGGCCGGGTGAAGGTTGCTAGACTAGCGAGACATACCAGTCGCCTTCTGGCGCGAGGAATGTATGGAATAAGAGTGGAGCAGCGACGGAACGAGACAGGCGGGGGAAACGGGGTTCTCATAGAAACACCGCTGGCCAACTGGACCTGCCGGGTATCGAACCCGGATCCCCTCGAACATCGCGGTCCCTAGTACCACTAAACATAAGTTTTTCAAATTGTTCTATTCTGTAAGGCAATATTTATTTACCGCAAACTAAATACACTAAAAAAAAAAGGTCTTTGCTGCAAAGAAAATGTTTTTACCGTGAAGTCGTTCAACATGCTTCCTATTTGCTAGATTTATCCTCTGACAACATCCGAGCAGCACTGCTTGTAGTAGCGGTCGAGATCATTGCGTGCTTCGAGGGAAGTCGTGTACAGTCTGTCAATCAAAAAGTCAGCATCAGCTTTGAACACTGTGTTGTTAATAATAATTGTTATTATAATTATAAAGTTATATTCATCGTAACCTCATATGTTAAACTTTGATAACGGCGAAATCCATGCACTATGTTTGTAGCTTACACAGGTGTGTTTATAGTAACAAGTGGTGGAAGTAAACAAATTATAAAAAAAAAAAAAAACTTAAAAAGTGCTAACTTTGCCGTGTTGCCTTGCTTTGACCACGTTCATTGATACACATGCAAGGTTCGAGCTATGACGTCATTGTGGCTGGTGCGACATGTCGATATAGCGTGCCTCGTGTACTATATGTAGTGACGTAGGGCATGGTTGTGAGTCAGGCACTGTGAGTCAGTCAGTGATACTGGAGGTCAGAGCTTCGATCCTTCCTCGCTGACCTACTGTACGTCAACATCCACACTTCTCCTCGCCTCTCTTACTATACTTGTGCAAGTCCGTGAACAGGGCTTATACAGAGAGCAGCTATACAGCACTGCCGCGGAATATAACAATACTTCATTCTATAACTTTCATTCTCAACATATATTCTAAACTGGCAACAATGAATAATCACAGTATTGATTCTCCACATATTACAATTCTTGAAACTGCTCCATCAGGTGATCGTCAAAACCTGCAGATACAGTATCAGTAAATAAGACCGCTTATTTACCAAGAGATTTTCACTCACTGAAAAAGTAACAATTATCCACAGCATCCGAGCAGCAAGAATGTACTTATTACTATGTAAGTATTGTACTGTAAATATTTATGTACACTTCAGAAGAGCATACCAAAACTCGTAATTAATTTTAAAACTGAACAAGCAAATATTAGTAGCACGATTGCTTAGGAAATAGTGATCCTCTATTAATTACAAGAAGACCAAGAACATATGCAATTGCTGATCTGGCATTTTAGTTACCAATTTAAACTGCAGTTTTCAAATGACAGATTGAATAGAAGAATTTGTATTGATTTAATCGAGGAATATGCATGTTAATTTAACCTGCTACCCCAATGTTTTTTTTTTTTTTTTTTTTTTTTACTTTTCCAAAAGTCAACAAATACAAAACAACTTATATGCCAGTGAAAAAAGAAAACCTTGAAATTTATTTAAACGATGAAGTCCCCCGATTCTTATTTACACAAAAAAAATTACAAATTACGTAATATGTACACACACAAATATGTGTGTGTTGTTTGTGTGTGTACATATATCCACTGCGGAATTCTAGTATTAAAACTGGTCTTTGTATTTGTTTCAGTTACGTTTACATTACCATTAGGCGTTTACGAAAGATAAGTTTATGTTTGACGAGAAGTAACCTACCAGAGTTAACTATGTTTACTTGGTCACATGTAAGTACCAGATTGTTCTATATCTTAGCTTGGTAATTATCTAACGTACGCCAGCATTTGATAGAAGTGACGCTTGAAAACAAGCAAACTTTATTCCGATTAATAACTCGATCTGAACAGTAACTCTACCCGGGTTAACCTCGTGACTTTTTGTTACATAGATTTCCGTTCTTATGTTAGTAGCAATTTACTGTCAGAATACATGTCAATGAAATACGATTTATATAAAGCTTGAATAAGGTTTGAAAAATAATTACTATATGTAGTAGTAACTAATAAACTAACAAATTGAATTCTATGCTTGGAATACGTTTTAAAATACGTGTAAGGTATAAGGAAAATAAACTCGATGTAATTTTTCATAAAAATGGAAGCAAATAATTTTTGGGACACTTTCTTCTAAGTGCATATTAAGGTAGATATCGGCCATTGGAAAATTGAGTTTAAGAATATAATTTTACTAAAATAACGAAAAAGGCATGGAGTCCAGCACAGCACTGTGCGACCTGTTGTATCCACACAAACCATGGAAGTATGCTTAGTGTTAGATGTGAGTGGCGGTAGATATAGCAACTTTACGACTTCTGCTTATATTTCCGTTCAAAATAACTCCGGACATCCAGAAGCTTCAGAACATGCAGAGTACAATGTTGCCTACTGTACCTGTTTATGTCATATTCGGCTTCTTGTAACGACCCTAAACTTTTCATGGGGTGAACATTCTCCTTACAGAATACTTAAACATTGACGGTTAAAAATTCCGCGCAGCTTAATAGCTTCTTCTGATGGACATACTTTCTTTGTTACGTACTTAAGTAACAAATACAATAACGTGTTTTACAATTTCCCTAATGTTTGTGATTGTGACTCTGACTGGGAAAGTGCTCTCTCAGAGTACGAAAACGTATTTACTTGTTATTTATACACGAGCAGTAAGATAATGTGTTAGTTTGGATACTGGCTCCTGGCTGTAATTCAAGATGGCGGCGTTGCCCACATGCCCACAGTTAGGAGTCAGTGTCACAACTGTTACATTGTCCTACTGCTTACATGCCATTGTTAGCCACCGGTCGTTTGCAAATGTACATGTTCAAAAAACATATTGATTACATACTAAATAGTACCCTACATAATCTGAACGAGATGAATTGAGATCGAAATATAACATACAGAAACAACTATCTTACATACGTCCAGCGTTATTAATCCATTTAAAATTTAAAAGGGAAGAACGAAATAGCTGCAAAATTAAAGTAAAAAACACAAAAATATAGCAACGGTTTTAAAACAAAAATAACTTAATTAATAAAAAACTAGACGTCACTTTTAAACACTAGTATCAAAAACACTTCAGTATAACAGAGCAACAGGTTGTTCTCTTGTTAATGTGAACGTTATTAAATATTTTAATAGAGTCAGTGTTCTTCAAACATTTTGACAGGCCACTAAACAATGACGAGGCTTAATAAGTGAAATATTCTTATACTTTGTACAATTGTCACACATCCCTTATAAGTAGATGACTTGTGTAACGGAATGCAGCGTAATTCTATAGTTTGTTGTTGGCAACACTGAGCACCGCTGTAGCCTCGTGAACTCTTGTAAAGTCTCGCTTCACAGCGCATTGGCCAGACAGTCACTGCTCTACCACTAATTAGCGAACTGCCACACACTAAGTGTTCTTCGCTATTAATATTTCCTCCCTCTCTTGCCTTTCCTGCAAAACTCTCCACATTAGCATATTTTAATTGAAACTGGGCCTGCCCGAATGTTGCTCATTTTCTGACTCGTTTCCGGTTCACGTCCAGAATCCCTCGAACCTGTTGCTCGTATTAATAATGGCGGCGCGCTTAACGACCCTCGTGTCCAGATAGCGGAACACGAGTATAGTAACCACGTGATCCTCCTCTCCCATTGTAATGCACCACAGCAGTGTCAGCAGCTCAACTGTCAGAGCGCCGATTACTGTTCACCTGGGCGACTTTACTTCTAACGACATTTGCATACTGTGCAATAGTTACATAGATTGCTTGTTTATATCTAGCACAAAGCCATGGTGAAGGTACACGATGGAGAGGTTGTTTAAGGGCGCGGTTCACGTCACTTTTCAACGTCTTTATTTATTTTTATATTTGTACCAGATATTGTTTATCTTATTTTAGACATAAATTGTGATGAAACCTTCCTCTTAGGAAACTTTTGTATCTCTCATAGTTTTTGCGTAATGAGTCATAAACGTCAAATTTGCACTTTATGGTTTTAAGTACGCCACTAAAACCAACTGACATTTCAAACTGAAAAAAATTCACACTATGTAACAAAGTTCTAGGCTATGATTTGACACATATAAAAACGAAAAAAAAAAAAAAATTTTTTTTGTATTTTTAAAAAAAAAAAATTGTGATAATTTTTTTATCTTTCATTTCAAAATTCAGCATTTTTTATTAAATAAAAAATTATTTTAGTTTTTGTTTTTATATATGTCAAATCATAGCCTACAACATTGTTATACACTGTGAATTTTTTCAGTTTGGTATGTCAGTTGGTTTTAGTGGCGTACTTAAAACCGTAAAGTGCAAATTTTGACGTTTACGACTCATTACGCAAAAACCAAAGTTTCCTAAGAGGAAGAGTTTATCACAATTTATATCTAAAATAAGATAAGAAATATCTGGTACAAATATAAAAATAAATAAAGACGTTGACAACCGAGGTGAAACGCGCTCTTAGGAACCATCCCAGAATTCGTGTGGAGTGACTTCAGGAAACCTGGAATACCGAAATCAGAATGGCCGGAGCGAGGGATCGAACCCGGACCCTCCCAATTGCGAGGTGAGAGTTTCACGACTACTCCACCACTCTCGGGTACCCGTCAAGGTCACACTTCACTGTTTCTGTACTACCCTGCAATAATAATACTAACCAACCTACAGAAATAAGATCATTAATAGCGAACATAATTGCCATGAGGAAATTAAAGAAATATTTAATGTCACACTAGTGGTAACGTTAATACATTAAATAAAAAGTTACTGGGTGACTCGTAAGTAAATTTATTACAGCAGTAATTTAAAAATTATAATAAGACTATCATGTGTTACATTAAATACTTCACTAATTTACTCAGAGTATCTTAATTCTCTGTTAATTTTATTATTACCTTGGTGATTTAATTTCCACTTTTGTAAAATACAGTATACCAGAACAATTTAAATTTTTAAGTACCACTTAGAAAATATTGCAGTAAATGAAAACATTTTGCAGTACGAAATTATCATAAGAAGTAATGTCAGAAAGTTAAAAACATTCTGAGAAGATATAAACAAGTAAATTTTTAGCTACTGTGAAGATAGAATTAAAATTGCTGGTACAATTGTGTTTGCCTGGTATTCGGATTGGCGCTATTTTAGCCAATGACCACTGCAGGTTTCTGTTATAAAACAATCATGTCACAATAACAGGTAGCTTATAGACGCTGGAACACGAGTACAACTGCTTCTGGTTGGCAGAAGTGTGATGTTCTTGCTTGAATTTCGTGCTTCAGCTATCAATGTTGAACACACACACCAGATAGTTGAACGGCGTGTGATTATAACTTGAGCACAATTTAGTTTTCATTTTGAAATAGACAACAACTAAACACGTAAGCACGGCAGATACCTATTATTTAGTTACATGTTGTGAAGTTCTTCGATTTTTATGTGCACATGTTTCTGTAACGTCAAACGCACATTTTAGTTGATTGGTGGCTACAATCACGAGGTTGCAGTCATTTCTAGCAGCCATGAACTTCTCCAAACAACTATCACAACTGCTAGCAGGCATGTCGTCACACACAGCGAGAGAGAGAGAGAGAGAGAGCGAGAGAGAGACATAGCAGACTCCTGCACTAGCAACCATTGTGATAACACAGTCACAGTCCTCCATCAAGGGATCATCCTACACTACCAAAAGTTCTGATAACTATGTAACATATTTCAGTCAGCTCGTATGAGGGATGGCTGTCACATTCCAGGGATCATCCTGTACTTCCAACAGATCTGATAAGTCAGTCACAGTCTTCCATCAAGGGATAATCCTACACTACTAAAAGTTCTAATAACTATGTAACATATTTCAGTCAGCTCATATGAGGGATGGCTGTGTCATCATCAAGGGATCACTCTACACTTTCAACAGTTCTGATAAGTCAGTCACAGTCCTCCATCAAGGGATCATCCTACACTACCAAAAGTTCCGATAACTATGTCACATATTTCAGTCAGCTCGTATGAGGGATGGCTGTCACCATCCAGGGATCATCCTGTACTTCCAACAGATCTGATAAGTCAGTCACAGTCTTCCATCAAGGGATAAACCTACACTACTAAAAGTTCTGATAACTATGTAACATATTTCAGTCAGCTCATATTAGGGATGGCTGTGTCACCATCAAGGGATCACTCTACACTTTCAACAGTTCTGATAAGTCAGTCACAGTCCTCCATCAAGGGATCATCCTACACTACCAAAAGTTCTGATAACTATGTCACATATTTCAGTCAGCTCGTATGAGGGGTGGCTGTCACCATCCAAGGATAATCCTGTACTTCCAACAATTATGATAAGTCAGTCACAGTCTTCCATCGAGGGATCATCCTACACTACCAAAAGTTCTGATAACTATGTCACATATTTCAGTCAGCTCGTATGAGGGATGGCTGTCACCATCCAGGGATCATCCTGTACTTCCAACATATCTGATAAGTCAGTCACAGTCTTCCATCGAGGGATCATCCTACACTACCAAAAGTTCTGATAACTATGTCACATAGTTCAGTCAGCTCGTATGAGGGATGGCTGTCACTATCCAGGGATCATCCTGTACTTCCAACAGATCTGATAAGTCAGTCACAGTCTTCCATCAAGGGATAATCCTACACCACTAAAAGTTCTGATAACTATGTAACATATTTCAGTCAGCTCGTATGAGGGATGGCTGTCACCATCCAGGGAGCATCCTGTACTTCCAACAGATCTGATAAGTCAGTCACAGTCTTCCATCAAGGGATAATCCTACACTACTAAAAGTTCTGATAACTATGTAACATATTTCAGTCAGCTCATATGAGGGATGGCTGTGTCATCATCAAGGGATCACTCTACACTTCCAACAGTTCTGATAAGTCAGTCACAGTCCTCCATCAAGGGATCATCCTACACTACCAAAAGTTCTGATAACTATGTCACATATTTCAGTCAGCTCGTATGAGGGATGGCTGTGTCACCATCCAGGGATCACTCTACACTTTCAACAGTTCTGATAAGTCAGTCACAGTCTTCCATCGAGGGATCATCCTACACTACCAAAAGTTCTGATAACTATGTCACATATTTCAGTCAGCTCGTATGAGGGATGGCTGTCACCATCCAGGGATCATCCTGTACTTCCAACAGATCTGATAAGTCAGTCACAGTCTTCCATCGAGGGATCATCCTACACTACCAAAAGTTCTGATAACTATGTCACATATTTCAGTCAGCTCATATGAGGGATGGCTGTGTCACCATCCAGGGATCACTCTACTGTCACATATTTCAGTCAGGTCGTATGAGGGATGGCTGTGTCACCATCCAGGGATCATCCTGTACTTCCAACAGATCTGATAAGTCAGTCACAGTCTTCCATCAAGGGATCATCCTAAACTACCAAATGTTCTGATAACTATGTCACATATTTCAGTCAGCTCGATTGCGGGACGGCTGTGTCATCTTCAAGGGATAATCCTGCACTGCCAATGGCTCTGGTATTTGTCACAAGCTTCATTCTGCTCGTATGAGGGACGGCTGATGCGGTGTCCTGCTCGCTGACTATAGTGCTGCTCCGTCGCTGCTTCACTGCCAATGTCTCAGTCGCTAAAAGTACAGTCTAAACGTCAAACAGCACTTGTTTTCTCGACCGTTGCTCGCTCCACAATGACGTATATACAACCAACGGCATCATCCAGCTAATTATTAACCCTCGCAGGTCAGTGATGATGCTGGCGGTATATGAAGGTTCCAATTGACGGCATTTTGCTAGGTGACAGCTCTTCCCCAGTCTGCAGCGAGCTGTTCTCACAGGGAGGTACATATTAGCACATCACTTACCTTGATGTGGGTAGGGGGAGGTGACGAAGAAATGTGGTGGCTTCTCTTAGTGGCTCAGGCGCTGTCTCGTAACATTACTTCACTACACTACATACATTGCTAGGTAGCAACTTGTACGTGTTCACGTGTGTGTACTCTTCGAACATATAAGCTGAACTGAAGGTGACTGTCATGTCACTGCCTTTGATTATTAAAAAAAAAAACTTGGCATTATTTACTAATATCACGAAGTAGATACTGTTGAGATTAAACACTGCATAATACGAAGGGGACATTTATATACAAATGTTGTAATGGAATGTGGTTTAACAGTCAATAATTTCGTACTAGTAACAGGTAATATAATTTTTGTTGCCATATTGTAATTACACAATATTAAATCTAAACCTATAACTAGGCATAACACATTCTTACATGACTTACCCGGGACCCAAACCCTGCACATCGTGTTCTGAACTAACGTGTCATAAGCTAAGGTTGTTGCCTGAAGGCAGCCAGAGCGTAAAATAATTATTTTTTTAATCGAATTTATAATCACGTGTTTTGAAGTCAAATCACTAGTACTGTAGCCTTTACCATAAAATTTCGTGTTACTTTTTGGCAATGTTCGATGGAAGTCTTTTGATATGTTATAACTACAGTCGTTAGTCAGCTGCATTGACCTTAATTTATACGTGTCCAGTGCTGAATTAAACTGAAAATTTTTTAAGTTATAGCCTAACTTACACAACCAGAAAAATAGTTAATTTTCAGTCTCTATGAAAATAATGAGTGAAGTGAAAAAAGAAGAGATGCTACTATGTAGAATCTAGGGCCAAAACTTAGCGCCAATTAAGTGTGAAGTGAATACGTAAAAGCTAAATCTAGGTAGATGTATCCTACCCAGTCGGATAAATAAGGGGAAATGTATGTAGACTCTACAGTGTATATAACTTACATCTTGTACTGTACTTTGAATTAGCGCCAGTCTCCATGGGACACGGTTGTAACCTGCTCATGTGTGACCCCTCCCTTTTCCCTCTACTTTACTTCTAGCTCCAGCACTTTCTGCCCATGCAAACCAAAGCGCAGTAGAAAGTTACGTTGTGGAAGTTAAAATGCAGATTCTCTCGAAATGTCATCCAGTGAAAGTGAAGAGAATGATAGAAAAGTAGCAAACAAAAATGAAAAATTGCTGTTGGAACTCATGATTGTATTTGACAAGTCTGAGTGCTGAAGTCCATATTATGCTCTATCCTTTCTAAGGTTGCAGCTGATTCATTCAAGTGGATGTCAATAACATTTCATTTGAAATATTGACAAATGCAAGGTAACTGTATTACGGCACAATCACAATGTGTGAAATCAAGATATAATTAAATTGCTTTGATTAATTTTGTTAGCAATTTTTATTTCTGCTGAAACCTTAAGAGTGGACAGAGTATAGAAAAGAAGAAAGCATGGAAAACAATCGCAGGAGAATATTCCCAACGAACTGACAAACAATGCAGTGTTGTGCAGCTAAATAAGCTCTTAACCAACATGAAAAGCCAGATAGAAAAGAAAATTGACCTGACAGAAACAGGTAATAATCCAATAAAACTCAAAGATTGCGATAAGGATTTATTGACACTACTTTCTCAGGAAGAAAATCCTGTTTTCAATAAAGTACCAGGGGTGACTGCGGTCGGTATTAAAACCGCGATCTTTCATTTATTTCAAACAATTGCAAATAACTCAAATATTATTTTAACTAAATGCTTTGAAAAAATTTGAGACTGTGTTCAGTCATACGATACACAATTTTGCCAGAGCGTTTTCTTAATGTATCGTTTGCTAACAAAAAATTATTTAGCTTCATTTTGTCCTATTTTGACATTAATGTATCTCTGATTCATTCTTGTAGATTTGTTTATAAGGAGTCAAGTGTTTTGTGTTGCCATTTACATGTCCAATAATTTTTTACTTATAATTATAACAATGAATAAATAATTTGGTTTCTTGGAAGAATAACATATATACATTTTGACGTTGTAGTTAGTGAACTAAGCAGTATAAAACCTAACAGCTAGGTGTTTTCGTTTCCTTTTTCATGTGCATCGTTATTGTGCACAAAATACATAAACAAAAATAAATAAAAAACAATAAATATATACCTTATGAATGATAAACATGACATGCAAATCACATTTCTAATTTGTTGTTTATTGCTTGGATATGTCATTACTAAAATAATAAAAACCTTTAATTAAAATTCAGTGTTCCCTGTCGCTTTTGTTCACCACGCACTTTACTCGCATTGTTTTCCAGCTGTCTGACGATAGGTTCGTCTTCGCCCTCGTTATCCTCTGCTTCTTCCCTGTCTTCCAAATCGTATTGGAATGCGTCGTTTAAGTGTTTAGAGATGTTATGGAGCACGTTACTATTACATTGGGAATTCTCTCTAAAGAAAGTCTGACACATTTACGCAGTATCGGAAATCTCTGTTGCAATTGTCCAAACATTCTTTCCACTATCACTCTTTCTCTCGCATGTTTCACATTGCAACTGCGCTCATCAGCATTTCTTGGCGACTTAAATGGAGTGACCAGCCATAGCGATATACTATACCCTGAATCGCCAAGTAAACACGCATCCTCATTGTAGTGAGAAAGAATATTTCTAATTGGACTTTGTCTCCATATTCTAGCATCATGAACGCTATCAGGCCATTCTGCACTTGTTTTTGTAAATTTCTCTTCATCATCTACGGTGGCCTGAACATTAATGCTGGCATAACTATTCCGATTTATGTACTCATCACCATGTAAGTACGATTTTTTTAATCTCGATCTGGGTACAATCCAAAGCCCCTTTAACGATTGGCAGTTGAAAACGTCGTTGCCGTTGTACCTTAGCCTTATTTATTTCCTGCATTGTAGAGGGAAATGCTATCCAAAACATTGTTAAGTATTTTACATACCGTAGTCCGGTCAACTCCAAAATCCTCAGTCACACCGGTCTGGAATCCATGATCGTCCATACAACGAAGCAGTATTTCCATCCATTTTCGAGATGTCAAGGCTCCTCCACGTGTTTCGTCGGATACTGGCATAAATTCTGCGGTTAACGTGTCAACATTTTCTCTTTCAAATCGTAACAGCTCTTTACATCTATTAACACCTCTCCGAACACGATAACGTTTCTCACTTCTCACGCCTAACTTTCAGGACCATCGCCATGGTGCTAACTGATGGTCACAGCTCAAAGGTTAGCATGCCCCTCTGCAGTCTTTAAATAACTTAGATGTATCTGAACATAAAAGTTAGACCCTACTCTTTATGTACATGTTAAGTCTAGCCTGTCCGGCAAAGTCTAGATACAATCTAGGCATACTAGAATCTACAACGTTTATTGACATCAAACTTGGATACATCTCAAATATGAGCATTGCCTAGCTACTCTCGTTTTTATTCAAACCACCCAATATTCACTGAGTAGTTTCTTACACCATGTAGTTGATATATTAATATATATTGTACCATACGCGTGGTGTTCAGGACCGATGTTATATTTTAGACAGAGTTTATTTATCGTTGGCTTAGCGGAAATTGCAGTAAGGAAGTTACTGTGATTCCACCGTGAACACCTGCTTCTGACTTATCTTTACACAACGTGGTTTTTCATTGAGTTTATAGGTAAGTCACAAACCATAAACTATAGGGAAGTAGCTCGAAGTTACTTAAGAGTTTCCCAATCTGGTATCCCAGTGTCTAGCATTAAGCTTTCTAGTCTTCGTTTCATTCCTGCTATCAATTCTATATGTGTTCAGCAATGTAGCTTCATCCACTCTCCTTTATTTTACGAATGTACCTTAGTTAACTAGTGCTCGCTGTATGTTGCCCTCTGTCCTAGCCAAGCATGTCAAGTAATTCAGCCTCCAGCTGCAGTTGGCGCCATATACGACTGTTAACACAGTTTGTCTCAGCAGTACTAAAAGGAGATCATGTCTAGAGTCTTAAGCCCCACTATCATGTTGGTTTTTATCTGTTTGGGCCTGACATCCTTTGTATGCTTATATTGTTCAGGAAAATTGAAACCATATATTACGTCCTAGGCTGTGCGCCGAAGCGTAGGACAGTTTCGCTATGTCAGGAAGCTACAAAGAAAGGTAAATAGAAACTCCTTTTGTGCTGTAGAGGCGTAAGTCCGCTAGCACGAGTCACGTGTCACAGTGATTATGGCACCACACTACTGCTAAATTATCTCTCCCTGACAACGAACGAGAGAAGAGCTATGTTATTTTCCTTCGACACAGAGAGTAGCTGAACACGTGTGAACCGCTACAGTGACAACAAATAAGCAATTAATTGAATTAAAATGTTTTAATGAAAGGTTTCATTTTTATACATGTTAACATATTCTGGAAAGTGTGAAAACACCGAAAAATGAGCTCAATTTTAAACTTCTAGTTGATAAATAAACCTCTGGGGAACAAATAATTTAAGGATAACGATACATTACAATAAAAAAAATTACAAGACGTAAACATGCCAGTGAAGGAGGGAAACCATTTTATGACTTAATGTTAAACTCAAGGTAAAATTTTCAACTTGATTTCAAAATGTTATCTACATCAGATAGAACAACAAGTGTCAAGTACGTTTTCAAAAATTTCCTGAGTAAACGTAGCAAATCGTACAGATATAGTCTAAGTTACCAAAAAAAAAAAAAAAAATGTAAATGTGTGTATGAAACAAAACTAAATTTTTAAATTATCAACAGTAAACGTCCTAACACTACGCGTAGCATTTGATGCTACCAATTTTTATGATTTCATTTTATGCGTAAAAAAATGAGGCATGAGGGAGACAGACTTCTAAACCAAAATTATGAATAGATGTTCCGTATTATAGTTGTCACTTCACACTATGCATACACAACGAACAGAGACGTTCAAAAGTCGCGTTATTTTCTGGAGCAGACTACAATGTCGTGGCTTGCTGCGGGAAATGGGATAAATTTATTGTCCTGTATACATACTATAATGACCTATCTCCCGTAAATATGTCACATAAGTAATTGACATCACATATATGCTCCTGGCCAATGGAATCACAGGTTATGCTCTGGTATGTACAGATCAGTGGAGTCTAACTTGTCAGCAAACAGCAACGCAAATTTGGCAGTTGTCACTTACGAATTTTACTAGAGAATGTTCCCCGACGCATAATTTTCAACATTGTTTTAAAGAAGGAAATCGCGTTACAGTCTATTGAAAAACATACCAACATTGGTGCACCTGTTTATCTTTACAGCTGAGAAATCAAAAGCCAGCACAAACACTATGATAGCGCTGTTAGTGTGCCAGGGTCACAAACATTAGATCAGGACAGTGGCGAGGAAAGTGCACAGGTAACGCGGCAAGTTTATTGTCAGTACTTGTATAGGCTTTATTCGGTGATGTAAGCACATTCTTGCCAATAATAATGAAAATATATTTTATTGTGGTTCTAGATATTAATTTAAATTGGTGAAATCAGTACACCGCGATCATTACTAGGACATCTATGATTTCTTAAGTAACTGTGCGGGAATATATAAACTGGCTGAAGATAACTACACTATAAAAACATTATAAGTAGTTAATATAGGCCTACCACACCAGGAGAATTAATATATTAGGAGGCATGGAAAACACTTCGCTCTAACCATCAACTTACGTATTTTAGGAGAAAGTAAAATGTGTACTGGTGTTACCAGGCCTGTACAGTAACATTGCTCAATTGTTTCTCTGTTCGAAGTGGGGTAAGTATCACATAATGTGTACGAGTTAAAATCTTCCGCTAATGTTTAGGAATATTTAAACAGTTTTACAGTACATTTTACAGTGACTAAATAGCTTGCAGAGCTATGCATAGATGAGACGGCAGCAGAGGAGGAAACGAGGGTCGTACTGCCAGATTACTGAGGTAATATGCAGTGGGTCTGTGTCAATAGAAGGTGGACACGAGGGTAGCACTGCCAGTATACTGAGGTAATATACAGTGGGTATGTGTCTGCAGAAGGTGGACACGAGGTTAGTACTGCCAGTATACTGAGGTAATATACAGTGGGTATGTGTCTGCAGAAGGTGGATACGAGGGTAGTACTGCCAGTAACTGAGGTAATATGCAGTGGGTCAGTGTCTACAGAATGTGGACACGAGGGTAGTACTGCCAGTATACTGAGGTAATATACAGTGGGTATGTGTCTGCAGAAGGTGGATACGAGGGTAGTACTGCCAGTATACTGAGGTAATATGCAATGGGTCAGTGTCTACAGAATGTGGACACGAGGATAGTACTGCCAGTAATTGAGGTAATATGCAGTGGGTCAGTGTCAATAGAAGGTGGACACGAGGGTAGCACTGCCAGTATACTGAGGTAATATACAGTGGGTATGTGTCTGCAAAAGGTGGATACGAGGGTAGTACTGCCAGTATAATGAGGTAATATGCAGTGGGTCAGTGTCTACAGAAGGTGGACACGAGGGTAGTACAGCTTGTATACTGAGGTAATATGCAGTAGGTCTGTGTCTGCAGAAGGTGGACACGAAGGTAGTACTGCCAGTATACTGATGTAATATGCAGTGGGTCAGTGTCTGCAGAAGGTGGGCACGAAGGTAGTACTGCCAGTATACTGATGTAATATGCAGTGGGTCTGTGTCTGCAGATGGTGGACACGAGGGTAGTACTGCCAGTATACTGAGGTAATATGCAGTGGGTCAGTGTCTGCAGAAGGTAGACACGAGGGTAGCACTGCCAGTATACTGAGGTAATATGCAGTGGGTCAGTGTCTACAGAAGGTAGACACGAGGGTAGCACTGCCAGTATACTGAGGTAATATGCAGTGGGTCAGTGTCT
>PNEQ01045536.1:0-21427 GCA_003012365.1 Medauroidea extradentata
AACACAGCATAATGCAATCATATGTGAACTAAACTTGGCAAATCCACTACAACACTTAATAATGAGCGACTTGGCGATGGTAATGTATAATTTCCTATTAGTGAATAATAATCCATTCAGTGACAGTAACATTTTTTACGTCAGTTGTAGCAAGGAGCCCATTTTATGGCTGGAACGATTCTTGTGTCTTTGTAACGCTTACTATGACCTATAGGAACCTATGAACAACTTATTATTACAAATATTGGCATGGGTACCGGTATCTTTTGAGATGTTTATGTAATAAATATTTTGACATAGTTTTTATACTGTTTATTTTGTATCTAGCAACGAACGCAACAGAAATGCAAGTTAAATTCACTATACGGCTAAGACGGGGTAAAAAACATTTATTAGAGGTTATATTAATGAAAACGAAGCATTCAAAAACAAAACAAACCCTCTGTGCCGGTTTTGCATGGAGCTGAAAACAAGTCTACATACATCTGTAATACCAGTGGTAACTTAGCGTTATCAAGTTGCCTGAGAATGGTGTGATGGTATGAGGTTTGTTTACAATTATAAGCTATCGATCTTTACTATGGGACTTGCGCCTCTCCCTCTTTATTTACTCTATGGGTTATATAGTCGTTGCATTCGCGTAATGCGTGTGCAGGGCTGTTAAATTTTCGAACCAATACGTAGTGAATTAATAGTAAAAGTTTGTTTTTTAATTAAAACTACTAACTGATACAGCGATTCACAGGTTTGTTTTATCATAAGCAACTAAACGATAGGCAGATGCAACGACCACGGCAGATGTAAAATGCAGTAGGTTACTTACAGTTTGTATTTTGCTGAAAAAGGAACTCCGATTGGTGTGGAGCTGTTAAATAAACCGTCTTCGTCCATTTCTACGTCAAGTGTCGCAGATACATTTATTCTTTGCGTTCACTTGGGAACTCTCGTGGTAATCAAGGACGATACAGTCGTGCAAAACGAAGTCATTGGTTCAAAGTCTCGATTGTTGAGAACTGAGAAAACAACTGAATATCGCCGAATATGTCCGATCTCAACGGAGATAGGAGGTTAAAATGCTCCAAAAAAATTCCGTCAACGGCTGCTCGGGTAAGAGAAATTCGTCTCGTCCAAAGTTGTAATAAAAAAAAGGTAGCAGTCAGTGTAGCGACACGTCAGAAAATAATTACGTTTGGGATTCCATGTTAATTTTAACAGATATGTAAAAACCGCGTGGATGAAGTGGGCCACGTCTAGAATGCTGGAATAATTTAAGACAATTGTAACTATGTTTGACTTGTTAAGTATAAAGCCTAGTACACACGGTTATATTTCTTGAGCAAGAAGGCGCACACCTCCTCATATTACAACTTTTATACAAGCGCCATGAATGTATCATACACACAGCAGTAGCCTACCTACTTGCGTTTGCTTGAATGTGCCTGCATTCCAATAAAATTGGAAATAATATGTTAGAAGTAGTTAGCCTGAAAATTTCAAAGTTAAACAACTAAAATTTTCTTTATGTGCAACTACTGATTATGTCTGGAAACATTTTTCATTAATAAACTGTACCTTTAAAGCCAATAGTTTGGGCAGTATGAGTAGTGATTCGTAATATTTACGGATAGCTACTTTCCTTTCCCTTCACATTGTAAATTGGCTGTAGCTGTAAATTCTGAAGGGTTTCAAACGTCCCGGACACAGAACATCTGGAACCAGAAGTAACTAAGGTAACGTCTCCTTGACATAACGCATTTCTTCAACAAAATGCATAATCTTGTTTTCGACACTATATTATCATCAACCAACTTTGCTGGAAAGCCTTGTGTAAAGTTACCTTGTTTAAAATTATAATAATGCTCGACGCTGTTCATTGAAAAGTCAATATTGTCACAAAAGATAATTTATAAACATGGATTGCAGAGAAGCGGAAGCACTCGCGTGACCATAAGCATCGGAAAAGAAATGTGGCACAAAGCAAGAAGGAAGTCTGTTCTATCTGCATATTCAAAAATATTTTGTTACAGTTCATTAAATTTTTCATAGCAAATTAAATGGGATAAAAGTGTTATATCCATACAAGGTGTCACCATTCTTTCCAGCATGGGCATGAAACCGCACCAGCTCACTGCCTCCAGGTTACACTCCTGTCAACACCATGTGTCCAACATTGGTTTTTATTAAACATTGCTGGCGACAGCTGGCCATACTAAAGAGGACATAACTGAAGTTACAAAAGTTAAAGTTTACCTAAATGTGTTTGTATTGGAACTCTAGGCTAACAATCTCACCGATTACGTATGACCAAGCACAGTACAACAATAATGTGACACACCTGGATACCTATTAAGAAATTATTCCACATAAATAATTTTTATGTGTTAGTATGATTGAAACCCATGGAGTAATTTTCAGTTATTCTTAAACTTGCAGTATGTGAGACAGTACCTTCTTATTGAAACTGCAGAATAAAGGGTTCGGGGTTTTTGGAAGACTTACCAGAACATATATTCAATATTATGCAGTAAGTTTAATGCCATGCAACCACTTAGTTGATTTTGCCTGCCACATTCAGGAATCAAATGACTGTTCTAGACCAATTATAGACACCATTATGGTGAAACAAGTCTCAGTGAAATACAATACAGCAACACAAATACGAATTCGGGATTGTTAGCAAATGTAGTTGAACAGCAATTTCACTACTTTTCTGCTTTTCCGCAATTCAACTCATCTGTGCGCCTAGATGGCCCTACAATCCTCTGTACCGGCAGCTAACCAAGCAACTTTTCTTGCTCCATATCCTCTAGGTTGCAGTCGGATCCCTGTTGGTGTGCTCCAAGCAACTAGCTTAACTACTTTAAAAACTAATATAAGCAGTTTTAGTGTGCCAACTTACAAGACTACTTAAGGCTCAGCGACATCTCACAAAATCCGGACGAGAGAGAGTGTGGGTGCGTGCGTGTGTGGGTGCACACGCGCACATAGATATACACACTCACATTTACAGGGTATTCCTGAACTACAGGCGCAGATGCAGTGAGGTAAATACTAATAAAAGTAAAGTAGAAAATATACAGCACACCTAGTACCTAGGTTATATATTTAGGGAGTAATTAACATTTGAATGTTGAGTTTTAAAACCCCAAGTTATTAAAATATATTAGGAATCGAATTATGTAAAACAACAATACTCTGAACATATTTTATTAGTCTTCAAACCCATTTCAAATGCTGGTTGATACCTCCAAACATTACTAAAATAACGGGGATAGCCATCCTCTAATTGGATTCAACTTTTGTACCATTGAGATATTGTTAATAGTGAGAGTGAGTGTGTAACATGGAGAGACAGTACGCATACACACAAATGTCAGATATGCATCTCATGTATGGTGCTGCTGAAGGTAACCTAAGAGGAGCTCAGTGTTTGCACAGAAGTTTTCAAACAGACACTGTCTAGGCCAGTCAATTTTGCTCGCTGGTATCTGCATCTTCAGATGAACCTAGATTTCCTCAAAGCATTTTGTGGACGGACATGGTTTCTTTTACTCGTGATGACGTTCTCAGCAGTCGAAACAGTCATTTATGGAACGACATCAACCTCCATGCAATGGTTGAACATCGCCATCAAGTGAAATTGGCTGTTGTCTGTGCCGGCATTGTCAGCGTCATCCTCACTCGGCCATAATTTTTGCCGGCGCGTTTGATTTGCCAATTTTAGAGGACATACTGCCAGTTCTGTTGAAGGACGTGGATTTACAATCATGCCATCGTATGAGGTACCTGCACAATGGAGCCCCTACACACCTCAGTTTGGAAACTCATCACCTTACCATCACATTTGGTGAGCGATGGATAGGAAGAGTGAGGCGGATCTGTGACGTGACCGCCACGCTCCCCAGACCTGACACCTCACGATTTCTTTCTATGGATCATCTCAAGACATAGGTATACGAAACCCTGATCAACACAGTAGCAGAACTTTTCACAGTGAAAACTGATGCCTGTACTGTACTACAGTGATTCCAAACACCCCACGCATGTTTGATCGTGTTTGACAATCAACAGTTCATTGTTGTGAGTTGTGTAGTGAGGTTGGTGGTCACCACTTTGAACAGTTACTGTAAAATACATGTGGATTGTTTGCAAGGTACATTCTCGTGTAGGTACGATCTTAGTTTTCCCTTTTGGATTACAACTATGAGAAGATCTGTACAAACATACTACTGTCCTATCGCCTAACCCGCATTCACACACAGCAACTAAACTGTGGTCGTATGACCAGCCTTGCAATGTGGGTTGCGTATCTGGCAGGCAACATAGTGCACTCTCATGTGATATTCCTCTCAATCTCTATAATACGAATGTTTACATAGAATTAAAAAAAACAATAAGATATATACACAAGCACACACATGACAATTATGGATTGCAACTTACAGCTCTAGCTCACCTCGTGAAGGAGATATTCACCCTTAAAAAAGTGTATTTTAACACATTTTTATTAACCTGCTTTCATGTCTGTCTGTCTGCTTGGTAGCAATGAACCACACACTTGAAACTTTAACATAGTAGGAAATAATATTTAATAACAGACGTTACGAATAAAGAAAATATAAATTATAATTTAACTGCCGAAAATGATATCCTTAAAATTAAATTCAAACTGGGGAGAAAATTATACATGATTACTGCATATTTAAGATAAATATTGAAATTTGCCTGGAAATGAAATATAGGAAAAAGAGGAACAACTTTCTGTGATTGGTATGAAATTTCAATCTACTTTGTGTACCACGAAAAGTTTAGTAAAACAACACAAAATTTAGTGAGTGGAAAAAATTTGTGACTATTTTTTATTAAAAATTTTCTTTCTTAATTTTTTTCGATACAATGTGTGGACATCCATTATCTGCCTTCACCGACCGCTACTGACTAGCACATTTTTTTTACACACACAAAGGTGTCAGTGCGGACGGGAAAATGTCTGGTATGCAGGCAACACTTCACACCGATGGTGGTAAACACATCACTAACAACTAATAGAGGGGAAAATAAACGAAAGAGCAATTTGACAGTGTATGATAGTAAGCTAGCCCAAAATAGAAGTACTTTATAATTTTAAATAACCTAGAACAGTACAACAGGTACTAAACAGTATAGCACAATCTAAACTTGTCTGCGATTAGTAGATGAGTACAGTATGTGTTTTTATTTTATACATAAAAATTGGGCCTCCACCTACTTAGTTTGTTTTAGTATGTTCATAAATTTTCTTACACTGCAAAATTTATTACAGAAATTGTGGCACAACAGTATATATGCAATTTTCATACATGCCAAATTATTATTCTCATTTTTCTTACATAAAATTAACACATAGAGACACATTGGCTCGAAATAAAACGTACATGTACCAGGAATGGTGATACGGATCAAGACGTGTTCCTAGACAACATAAACAGATAGGGAACACAGTATATTTGGTCAATTGTTAACTGAGCACCACAAACACATTTTCTTTTTCTTGTCTGACACTCTCCTCTCGTACTACAATATTTTAACTATAATTTTTTTAATAATTGTGTAGTTACTGATCATGTAACACTGTGACACTCTTAGCAACTATAATATCATTTTTTATTACAATTAATGAAAAAACAATGAAAACAATTCCAATAATTCCAGATGTAATTAAATATTACACTTTAAGTACACTTCACAGCATGTAACTAGACCTACTGTTTTTAATTCATCCCCAACATTGCAGTACTTTCAGTATGCTCAGTATGCAAGTTAATTGTTGTATTGACATAATATATACATGGTATAGAAAGCCACAGGGCTGGAATTTTTCCAAATGGTGGCTTTCACGTGTAATGTGAAGTTTTTGTAGGTGTGTCTAGCGGTACACACATAGCCACCATGCTTCTCGTGAGATTAGTGCCTTTTGCATTTCAAGTAGGCATTTTATAGCATGATCCTGAAGATGATGGTATAATAAGTAAAGAGTTTGCAGAACACAAGATAGTTTTATAGTCATACAGACTGCCTGCTTTCAGTTCAAAATTACTGAAACATGAAGGAAGGTACAGTATCTTGAAGTACTCAGTTGTTTGAATTAAAAGAGGTAGTAGCTAAGTTTTACTAAGCATGGAGATAAAAAAAAAAAAGAATTTTAACAGCTTGTCATGTTTTTTGATACAATGGCACCTGTAACATTTTTAAAAGGTTGTTATTTAGACGAAAGTTTTCTCTTTATAATCTATTTCATTTATGTGTACAAATATCCCTAAAATAATGCATCACTAACTACCTTGTGTTCTATACCGAAATAAAATTTATTTTCCGGAATATTGGACCAACCCATAATCACCACAAGTTTTCCACTTTGGGTTTTTTGTAGAAAGTTCCTCATCTTTGCCAGGTTTTAAGCCGCACACAGCTTCGGATTTGATTGTCCTTAAGGCAACAACGTTGGTGGGCTGAAAGCCTTGCAAAGCAGAGGTGAAACTCACTGTAGGTGGCCAGTTGATGTCAGCCATAAGCTTACGATAGTTCAGATCACCCTTGAAAATCAGCAGTGACGGTTCGGAAAGTTTTCCATAAAGTGTGGGGTCAATTTTTTGCATCAAGCAGTATTCATGTGGCAGTATCCAAAAATCATTAGGGTGAATCTCCCAACTACCAGAGTCCAGGTAACCTCTCCATCTACTTGACAACTGAGGCAGACTTGCTGAATGTGACCCCATCTCTGAAAGCACTTTAGCTACCCATTTTATGTCATTTTTCAACACGTCTGAGACAAACCAAGAAATAGGTTTGACATGAAAACGTATAGTAGTGGCAAATCCAAAAGTTAACAAAAAATCTGCTAGGCAGAGGTCAGCGAATAGTTCATAGCCAGCGTTGTCGTTCACTATATCTGAAAATAGACATAAGCAGTATGTCAAGAGAAATTAATGAAAAAAAAATTCATTGAATGAAAATTTTCTCCTGATATTTTTTAACTTACAAAAAAAAACTGTTTATTACCTGACACAATACATCATACAAATGATCTAGACCCCTAGGCCTATATATTATATAAAAAATGTTAATATGTACTGTAGTATAATTTCCTGTGAATTTTTATTTCTCTTTTTCAAATTTACTTGTGAAGAATACATTCAAACAATTTAATTGTTTAGGCATATCCTGTGAAAACCTATGTAGTATTCAAATCAGGTACTCATAAACATTTCAAAATTAAACTTTGTGAAAAATCATCAGAAATCATTTCAAGCCAGGAATATAATAATCAAATCTTAGAACAGCTAGAACTCATTAAAAAGTGTTGTAGTTTGATTTCTGATGTCGCTTCCTGAACAAGTACGTTAGACAGTTACAGATACATACAGTACAGAGAAAATAAAAAAAACTTTACATCGGTTGAGTGAGAAGTTAAGTGTACTGAAGCTCATAAATCTTTAGCTGTGTTTAAGAAAAATTATACACAATTGTACAACATGTTGCTAATCGTTGTTATATTTAACTTCTCCTTCTTCTTTAAATCTTCTACAAACTAGTAGTAAATGTAGCTGGTGGAACAAGTGAGGAGCTTTTAGCCAGCATGTAACCACGAGGTTTTCAGGACTGGTGAGGGTTAATGTGAGGTGAGGATGGAGCAGCACCAGAATGAAAGGGCAGTGGAAAGGAAAGAAGGTATCCGTGAGAAAACCAGCCGACCAACTACATTGTGTGGCATGATTTTCACGAGCAAAAATCAGTGTCAACTCCACTTGGAATGGAACCCAGATCACCTTGGTGGTAGCCCAGCACCCTGGCTGCTGCACGAACCATGGCCCAGCTGGTGGAAGATGAAATCCTAATTTTAACTCCCCAGCAAAATAATGACTTTTATGCAAGCGTACACATTTAAGATCCCCTGATACGATGGCAAAATTTCTTTCAAAGTTTCGTACAACAATATTTACATCCCCACCTACTCCTCCCCTATCAATATCAACATATGTGTTTGTACAGAATTCTACTAAGAAGAGGGATTCACTGCTACTTCCATGGAAACATTGTAGAATGGATTTAATAGTAAAAAATTGGAATTATTTTGCTAGTCAGACTATAACACTTTCAATTCAACAGAAACAAACTACACTTCAGAACAAGCTTTGCACAACTTCTCGTGTGTGTGTCTGTCTGTATATATGAACCTGGATCCACCAACTACACAAGAAGGGTAACAAGACAGACCCCAGTAACTACAGAGGTATACCACTACTATTATCGATCACCTATAAGATTCTCTCCAAGATGTAACTAAACAGACTAGATCCACAAGCAGATTCACATATAGGTGAATACTAGGCAGGCTTTAAAAGAGGGAGATCGTGCATCAAACAGATCTGGAACTTGCGAACAATTCTGAAGGTCAGACAGACGAACAACACTAGATATATTCGTGGGCTTCGAGAAGGCATATGACTCCGTAGACAGGCAAAATCTCTTTGACATACTGTAAGGCATTGACAAATACCGGGGCGCTCATCAGATGCTTACAGACATGACATCCAAAATAAAATTCATGGGTGAAATTTCACAACCATTGAAGATACACACAGGAGTCAGACAAGGAGATGGGCTTTCACCAATCTTCTTCAACTTGATCTTGGACAAAATTGTCAAACAGTGGGAGAAACAAGCCAAAGAGATACAGTTAGGAAGAACCCCTGAGATCAAACCAGTCATAAAATGTCTGGCATTTGCAGATGAAATAGCAATACCCAGCAATAACACAAAAGAGGCACTAGAACACTTGCACGAAATTGCTGCCAAGACTGCTCTACAGATATCATCTGAGAAAACACAGTACATGGAAAGACAGAAGAACAATATGCAAACCATACTTACGAAATACGGATCCATTAAAAGAGTCGACATATTCAAGCATCTGGGGAAACATATACAAACAGGAGGATCAAACAAGGCATCCAACATAGAAAAAAATAGAAAAACTTCAGAAAGCATACAATCTTACATGGACACACTATAACAAGAGAAGCATATTGAAGCAAGTCAAACTCAGACACAGCGCAAAATTCACAGGAAAATATTTGGAGCAATACACAGAGATGGAATATGGATGAAAAGACCTACCAAAGAGCTGTATGAACATACAGATAGACTTCCAGATATGATCAGAAAAAACAGACTAACATTCTATGGGCACATACAGAGAATGAATGACAACAGACTCACATAGGAGATCTTTGATGCAGTAAATACCTCAATCAAGAAAACCAACTGGTTTCATGAAATAGAGGAAGATCTAAGACAAGTTGGTATGAACAGAAAAATGTTTGGAGAAAGAGGAAAACTCAGAAACAAAATTAAGAACACAAAGTTAACGTAAATGAACTGAAGAAAACCGGAACAATGTGGAAAGAACAAAGGAAACACAAGCACAGTCAAAGAATGAAGAGATTTTGGAAAGAGAAAAGGAAGAAGGGAAAGAAGTGAAAATTGTGTTATCATTAGATTATCAAGTTCAAACAGTGTTCCTGAGGGCAAAAATGATTAGTAATAAATAATAATAATAATAATTATTATTATTATTATTTCTTTACACACACGTACTCACACACAGTGGATTCTCTAGCCATTGTTTCTCATGAGATTGACAAAAAATTTCAAAACATAAGGGTCTTAAAATGTTGCAAAATAAAGAAATGGGCCTAAGAATGTGTTCCATGGATGCAGATATTTCAATCCATAGAGAAACCACTGTGTGTGTGCATGTGTGTGTGTTGTTACCCTTAATGCAATGTCTTGACCAAATGAAAACTATCTGTTAAGAACTGTTAGTTTGGATGAACATGATTTGACCATTCGGCCACCGCGGCCCTTACAACCATGAACACACGTTAACGTACATTGCATCTCAAGAAAACTGAATGATGCGCTGCAAAGGTTTGCTGTACCACACTGCTGAAAAAGAGTACGTATATGTGTGGTTTTACAAATATTCCACCAGGACACCTGGCAGTAAAAAGGACATGTAGCCAAGGAAACAGAGGACATGTCTGTAAAAAAGAGGATGTCTTGTCCCCATAATCGTCTCCCCCAATCAATGCAGATAATCAGGTATAGACAGTATACTTACAGACTGAAAAATTAAAAAAAATGAAACATCTTATTAAACACATACCAATAGTGGTGTTTGCATTCCTGAACTCTGCCAGCTTGCTCCAAATTTTTTCTGAATCATCAACCAAAAGGTAGTCTTCCAAGTTGTCCACTAACTTCATAGGGTTATCTGTCGAAGAAGTGACACGTCCATGAGAAATGGACATGTCGAAGCGATTACTCCAAAGACTCAGCTGCAAAATGAAGAAACGACACAATGTGCAGACATAAGCCAAATAAATTTTTAAAAATATTTACGTGAGCCATTAATCATTATTTATCTTCCACTTTAGTTTGTAGAAGAATATTATCTGTTTAAAAACTAAAAGGTACTATAACAACTAAAAAGACAAACATAAAATGTATGTAAAAGTGTACATGTATGTGTGGTTTTATAAATATTCCACTGGGACACCTGGCAGTAAAAAGGACATGTAGCCAAGGAAACAGAGGACATGTCTGTAAAAAAAGATGCATACATAAATACATAAGTGAACTTAAAAATGTACACAGTTTAAATAACAAAAACTAAAAGAGCAAAATAAGTGCAAGAAAATATAAATGATAATGAATGGGTCTGCTGAGATATACTGTTGTTTAAATTTTGTTGGTAAAATAGTTGCGTGACGTTCAAATCAATCATAAAATCAGAATTTCAGAAGATAAGCAATAGCAACAATGAAACATGAACCCCATGGGACTGCAATTGGCACATTGGCTAGAGCACAGAGCACTTGCCTCTAACCCAGCCAACCTGGATTCTGTTCCCGGCGATGTTGGTCTCCTGAGTTTTACACGTGGGAATTGTGCTGGACGATGCTGCTGGTCAGTGGATTTTCTTGGGGATCTCCAGTTTTCCTGCACTTCTTGTTCTGGTGTTCCTACATTGTAGGGCCTCTTTCCACATTATCCTTTAGGGCAAGCTGATGCCTAAGATAGCCAGTAGTAGGTGTGATACCCGGTGTGATATCCTATTCTTGGGTACCCACCTCATTAGTTATTTATTTAATAACACAAAAAAAGAAATCAGCAAACACAAAACAAGGAGAGAAAACAAGTTTCAATAAACAAAAAATTGCAACAGTAGAACACAATGATTCGCCGTTGAAAAACACTACGTTTCGGGACTTGAAATCTATTCCTGTCTTCAGGCTTGAAACAAACTGGAGGCAGATGCCAATGTTGTTATGGTGAAAAATGAAATAAATTGTAATTGGAGAATAAATGAAAGTAGCGGGGGAAGGGAACCAATCAAAGATGGGGTAGGATAACTCAATTTTATAACAACTAACAAAAAACAAAAAAAAAATAGTAAATCTCAAATAGAACAGTGACTCTGCAAGAAGATTACCTTAAATTTAACCATGTGGACGAATGTAGGAATCTACATGTAAAACTGCATAACTTATCACCATGTAGGTAAGGAAATGTAGCAAAATTAATCAAACGTTAATTCTTGACAACATTAATATTTAATAAAAAAATAGTAAAAACTTTAGTTGTAGTAAAAAGAGACATACATAAAAGGAAAAAATAGCAGAACAAGTAACTTATACATTCATTAACCAAACTTTAGACATCACAAACTGAAAACATGAACATTACAATTAATTTAAATACTGTAGTACAAACGAAGGCCGGTGTTCTCGACTTGTGGCTTAATTCAAACAGAAACAAACTAACACATATTTAATCTTAAATAGAAAACAGACGGAGCTAATTTAGAAAACCGAGGCAGACCTAAAATTTAAAATTAAGCTACTCACATTCTTCTCATCACTGCCTCAACTGAAGTTGTCAGAAAGTATCTTATTTTAATAAATTACTAAACAACTTAAAGGCCAAGGTAGGGCAGGAGCCCCAGCCTGCAGTAACTTACAGATGCTGAAGTCATAAGGAACATATGCTTTTCTTATTGACTGATCACTCTAGACTCTCCAAGAGCAGACAGAAGACTGACCAACTGCCAACTGATTACATTAATATCACGGTTTCCAAGACTTCTTACAAAGAAAAAACAGCTTTTTTGCAGACCTATAATATATCTCATGATCTAGTATCCAGATTAAAATGAAACTGCTTGAAGGCCCTACAAATGATCTTTGCTACAGATTCCCCAACATGGGATGACAAGGCTTCTGCTTAGAAAGTTCCATTGTTACAGCAGGATGATGGAAACATTGTGTGCCTGTTTACTGTTGAGTACTTAGGTGCGTGAGGCACCAGGCACGTACAGCAGTGTCACTCTTATAACTACTTAATTTCTCAGTCTTTAACATGCAATACAGCTGCAGGTCAATGGCTCCCTTATGTATTTAACGTAACTGTTTCTATGAGGTAAATTTACTAAAATTATATCAGTCGTTCATGTCTATGGATACTAGTGTGTCACATGTAGAGAATGCCACACCTGCCACAAGTCATTCACAACCCTAGGAATGTCACATTTTGTGAACACCAAGTTAGTTTACAAAGAGTTCACAGTCTACTGTACTAACAGACACCCTGCAGTTGCAAAGTTTACTGACTAGAGTTGAGCTATTTCTGTGTACATCACAGTGTAACCATTGACCATAGTTAGTTCATTCTTAGCAGTAAACTTCAAATAAAGATACGAAAGTTCTATTTTATTACCCCATAATACAAGAGACTACAGTACTATGTTAAAAGTTTATTAGATGAATGTATATTACATAACTGTACCTTTATCAGTCTGATGACCTCTTTCTTGACTTTGTCTAGTGCAAGAGTTGGAGTGTTCAGCTCCTTGACAAGATAATTTGCAAAGAGTGAACATGAACCCATTGAGTTAATTAAAGTGGACTCCTTTTTTTTCTGGCAGAAATCAAAGGTCTGCAATGTGTTGCTGTAACAAATTATGACTGCAAAATTCATTTCAGTATAAGGAATTACTGCAGGAAATGTTTTAAACAAAAGCATTAAAAAATGCAGCATGTTTAATAAACCCATATTGAATGTGTCAAACACAGATTATAGAAATAATTTCAGTCTCCCAGTACCATAAATAAATGCAATATGTAATTCTAAGGGCCGTATTTATAGACCTCTTTCGAATGACAATCAACTGCTTACCAGTGCTTTCTCTATGGGGATAGCAGTTGGTTGTTATTCGAAAGAGGTTTATAATATCGGCCCTAAGAATTGTGATACACCACTACCAGCAGACTACATACCAGTACTTACCTTACAAGAAACATTTTATCACTTTTTCTCACAGTTTATCACAAATAACATAATGGAGGCGAGTCTAACACAGCCTGCCTTGCTGGCATGTGGTCACCCTTACCTTTGAATGCAGTGATATTATACACTTCTAGTGTAGTGTAAACGTTACCTTAGCTCAAAACTCTGTTTCAATCTGCGATAAAAATAGCATTCTGTGTACAGGAATTTGCCACTGAACCACTTTAGATCAGTTTGTTCTTGAAGTAAAGTATTCCATAAAGAAATATCGCTTCGAGATGATGATAACGGTGTCAGCTGTTTATTGGAGGTAATTTCCTTTTCTAGACCTGATATGGATTCAATTATAACTTTTATATCCTTTTCTGCACCCTGAAACATCAGTCATGATACATAACTTTAGCAGTAGGACAGCACACAGTGACAGGATCATAAGCTAGTTAATTTGTATGTATGTATGTATTGAAAGTATGTATGTATGTATGTATGTATGTATGTATGTATGTATGTATGTCAGTTACTTGTAGTTAGCATACATACTCTACAAGCAATGATCCATAACAGATTTGTGGGATGCACTCAGTACTCAGTGTGGTGGCAAATAAAAGAAGCAGTAGCAACTGGTCTCGTCATGAAACCTTTCTGACGAAGTAGTGTGTTGGTTGCCTATGGAGCTTTGCACTTGATTGTATAATATGCAGAGCTTGCTAAATCCTGTTGCCAACACTATAAAATTTGCCAAAAAAAGAGGACACTTTTCAATGTACATGACAGAGGAATGTATATAATTAGTAACACTGTAAAAAAAAGTCATTCACTTTTCTTCTAACATGTCTTGAAAAATTAACTTGCTGAACCATTATTTTTAGAAAAATTAAAGTTGTATTTCTGTTACAGTTGCATCAAGAACAAAAAAACTTTGGGAGAAATTCCTTCTTCAGCTTATCCATCAAAATAATATTCCTATATTTATATGGAAAGAAATATTAGAAATTTTGGGTAAAACTATTTCAGAACTTACATCTGTCTTAGTACAAATACAGTTAAACCCCAATTTTACGAAATGTCATCAGACCCGTAAATGTTTACTTTGAATTGATGTTTCGTTAAATCCAACTTTATATTTTTTTCACTCCTCCCCTCCCTCCTACAAAAGTAAAATCCTGGGGCACGTTTTGTCGGAATTTAACGTAATTTTAGAAAAGTCTGTTGGCTCAAAAGAATAACGAAACACATGTACCGTCAACAGGTAAGCCACAGTAGAGATAAGAAAAAATCTGAAACAAAAACTTTAACAATTTCACAGTGGAATGCTCGGCGAGCGTGCGCATGGTGAGTTAGGCTGCCTGTGTACCATCAACACGTGAGAAGTGATGACTAACACCGCCAAGCCATCAATCTTTCTGTCTCTCTCCCGGCAGCTCCACCAACAAAATTCAGGAAATTTCCATGAAAATGGTGAAAAAAAATTGCAATAAAACCTTAAACTAAACCTTTGCGAGACCACGAATAGTATACGTGTGGCGGCGACCATTGTAACTTGCAAGCAGCCACGCTCGTGATGGTCTGCTCACTAAAAATACTTTGCATTCAAACATTTTTTTAGCATCCGAGGAACAAGTTATTTACGTTTACGGTAGTAAATTTGTTGTAAATTGTCTGCCTAAGATAATTACGTATTTTTTAAAATAAATTCACTCGTTTTATCACGGGATGCAATCTATCGGTAATAGAATTAATCAATAGAGTACGCTACACTGCAGCATATTTTAACAGAGACGCGAAGCACTATCTGTGAATTACTTCCTGTGCTGTCTGCCGCCGTGCTGTGGAGACTGGAGAGCTAGATGCTCATTCACTCGCCAGCTGCTAGGACGTCGATCTAGGCGTGCACTTTGTTGCTACGCAACACAGCGTTGCTTGCTCGGCAGCACTCACGCGTGCATATCTTAAAGTCACTCCCACAACCAAAGTTTTCAACAACAAATTTTAACAATTTTTTTTTTGTTTCTCGGCTGGTTGTTAAAGCTTATCTACGGAGAAATAAGTACATACTGCGGTCAGTGCTAGTATTTTTAATACACTTGCATTACAATTAATATTACATTTTATCAAAGTCACTTTGTTATTTAATACATTTTTTGTTATTTTTTTAAGGTTCCTGAAAATAGTCTAGTTTAATCTCTGTTTTCGTTATTCTCGAGTTCATTAAATCAGGGCTCTACTATACCTGTGGTGGAAACGTGCACATAAAATAAATATTGAATCCACTGTAAATAAACTTATTAAACTTATTGATATTTTCTTTCCGTTCAAGCATGGAAATTTTTGTGACAGATAATCCTAAAGATGGTTCCTCGCAAAGTGTTGTACCTAAAGCGTACATAATGGAAATATGCCTTTTATCTTGCCAAGATGAACGATTAATTAATTTTTTTACATATTAAAAATTAAAGTTAAGGAATTTTTTTTAAGCTGCATTTCAAATTACAAACATTTCTCCTTATGTACAATTTGAATGTTACCTTTATGGCAATATTTACAATTGCAGTAACAGTTTACACGAGCTACACAAGCACATGTGCACAACGTGGTCACAATTTGACATCATCAATTATGTTGTGCGAATGTATAAACAGAGTGAAACAATAGTACAAAGTCATATTGCACACTACATTACTGCAACACAGAGTCTTTACAAAAAAAATCACAGGCATTAATGATTAGGGAAACAAACACTGAAATTTGTATTGACAATACAAAACACATAGGAATGTTTAAAATAAATAATTAAAAGAAAACTGGGTCTTCATGTGCACTTGTGTTTGTAGACACTGGCCGATACTGGTCAAGATGCTGGTAAACAGTATATGCTCCATCAGTGTGACATTTAGACTCAATTGCACATGGCCGACACAAGAGGTTCCACGGATCTGTCTTTTGACCACTGTACAAAAAACAGCCCTGACAGGGAACACTGAGAACAGAAAAAACAGAACACTTAGCAAAAGCAACAGAAATATCTTGAAAAGACCTTTGCCTTTACAGTTAACTCCTGATTATCTGTGTTAATTAAGGCCTCGCTCCTTAGTTTTGCAGTGGTTTCAAAAATATTTTTAACACAAATTAATACATATAAAATATATAAAAAATTAATCTTACAGTTTTAACACTTATATATCATTGTATGTATATGAATCTTTCTGTTGCAATACATCAAACAGATTTTTAGATTTTTTCCCCTGAAATACCCTATATTTTGTGGTCAAAATATAGCAAAATGAAGAAAAATAATTTTTTGTTAGCAAACGGTACATTATTTAAAAAAAACCCTCTGCAAAAATTATGTATCCTATGACTGTATACAGTCTCAAGTTTTTTCAAAACATTTGGTTAAAAAATATTCTAGTTATTTGCAATTGTTAGAAATAAATTATGGATCATGGCCTTAATGTCTGGCAATGCACGGATAATCGGTAAACAAGAATGACCCGAAGTTAGCCTGTTTATCAAAAAATTATAATCCAGTAAAACACAGTTTTGCTTACCAGTACTATATTTACACGCACACACAGAGAGAGATGTATACATATAGTGCACCCTTTTTTTCAAAATAAATAAAAATATGTCACTGCGGTGCATGGTAAACACGAGAGAAAATGATGTTGAAATGTTGTTAATCCTCTCTTGCGAGCCAGAGTTGACACTCTCGTGTTCTTTCTTTTGTTTTGTCTTTGTGGAAGTAGCTGTTGTCAGGTCACACAAAGTTTGGCTAGAACAGTGTTCTGTGGCACGACCCTGCCGGCCTAGCAGAAAATTTTGTACACCAGCAGATAAGTGTCGCCATCATTGAGGTAATACCTCGTGAGAAAATCAAACCTGCCAATGTCCATGACAAAAACTTCTTTCAACGATTTCGGGCTTTTACATAAATCTATTAAATTCTTTCTGCCAACACACGAGGCCATTTATGGTGTCTGGGATGTAATATTCCTAACCTTCATAAATTGTTCAGTGTGTAGCTGTCATTATGCGAACTAATTTTCAGAACTTAAAAATGCAATCTCAAGTTATGTATAAATGTGGTAAGTGCTGCTATTTTTTGCAATGGATAATTGACATAAATAACCATGATTTACAATACACTTCAGTTTTAATTTTTAATGCAGTTATTCTGACATTTTATTTCCTGTAAGACTTAACAAATCCTGAGTGAAATTTTTGAGACTGTTCTATGTCTGCCACAGTCATGAAGCAGAGGTAATGGTACAAATTTAAACATGGAGCTTTAGGATTATAAACGAACTGAACTGAATTTGGTCAGCACTTAACATCGAGATCTTTAGCGCTGATGAGGGGTGGGGGTGAGTATAGAGCAGCGCTAGAATGACCGGGGAGGGGGGGGGGGGGAGAAACAGGAGATCCCCGAGAAAACATGCCAACCAGTGTCGCCATCTGGCACAATTTCCACGTGCAAATAGGGGACTACCTCCGCTGGGAGATCACCTTGGTGGGAGGTGAGTGCTTTAGCCACTGTGCCAACAGCGGCCCCCTTCAGGATTAGAAGAGTACATTACATGATAATCTGCTGAAACTGTGCTGTCTTATGAACTAGTGGTGTCACAGGTGCTGTGATAAGTTCAGATGCTGAACAAAGAGAAACCAAACCAGACACTTTGCCACTGCAACACATTACAGTTTTGCTGAAACCTTGTCATGACTGGTGGAAGGACAACTACTTTGCTTTTCTCTGGAGAGACTGGTAGATACTGGAAACTTGTGGAGTCAACAAGTATGTAGATTTCCTACATGTAGGGGTTCTGGGGATCCATATTCTGAAGTTGGTAGCAATGCACTGTTGTCAAACAGATATTACAAACTGCCAACCAGTTGTTAGTTGATGTTTAGTTTAGGATCACACCTCTGCTTTGGCTGTTTACGTCATTCTAACGTGTTTTGTGTATGACTGTAGGTGTAAATTCTTAAAATACTGTGAAATTAGCTTTAATAATAATTTACAATAAATAAAGTAACCAAATTTTAACAGAGCGAACAAAAAATTAGCTAAAATATAACTGATTTAGTGACTGCAAAATAGAACTACCATAGTGTTCAGAATGCTCAACCTAGTTCCACATTAAAACAAATTTTTATCAGTAATATTTAAAGTTATTTTACTTTCATTACAGCCAAAGACAGTACACGTAGAAAAATTTGCACCATTTGTCAAACGAGCTGAACTTTTTTGTCAGTTACGGTGTCACAGTTTTATGATTAATCGATTCAACAGATGACAGGGCAAGCAAGCCATAAAATTTATTCTTATGCTAGTAATTAAGGTTAACAACTTTCTGCAAATATTAAAAAATAACTACTTACGTGGCCAAACTTGCCAACTAAAACTTCTTTATTCTGGCGTAAATCTTCGGCAAAATTTCTTAAAATGTCTGGCAGCTCTACTTTTACTTTAAAATATGTGGGACTCCTGAAATGTTCACATACATTACATTTTAAAATCAGAAGTTCTTTTTAAAACACCTTTCCTAAACGAAAATATTAAAAAGTTGTCAGTTTAAGGCAAGAATGAACTAGTAGCATCTTGCGGCCAAACCAAACACACCAAGCAAGTGAAATATTATGAAGAGAACATGCACAGTTTTATTTGTTGCATTATTGTTACATAACAATAACACAAAATATTACATTTTGACTCTCACAAAACATTCTTTATTTCCCTCTAACAACCACAGACTTGTCTGAACTTTCCTCACCACGTACTTTTCTGCGTGGTCATAGTACAGGCCATGTAGGCATACACCTAACAAACAGTGCTTATTTTAACACATGCACTACAATTTTTGGGAATGAAATAACGTCACTGCAGATGAAGTCATGTCACCTACTTATCACAATTAATATAAGTTAATAGAGGCAAACTGACGTGTTGCAGAGCTTCCAAAACCACACTATACAATGCATGCATATAATCTAGGTGACAGAAGTTCATGCGTAAACTACATTCAAACCTTTTAAGTGCAAAAATAAAAAGACAACATATTTAAATATCAATATGACGATTACACAAAGTATTATAACCAAAATCTTCAAGTCTCTATAAACAATGCTGGCGGTACCATACTATGTTAATTACAATATTTGCAATGGTGCAAACACAATATAAGCAGGCTTAATATGCAATACGTATACTACATAATTTAGACATAACTGTCGCAATATCTGCCAAGTGCTGTTGAGGAAAGGCAGCTAGTACACTGTGGTTCGTAATCAACTACATTATCATTCTTATATTAATGACAAGAGGAATGTGGGGATAAAAACTACGAAAGACTCACTTTTTAAATATTTTTCATACTTTAGTTTAAAAACAATAAAACTTACCAACACTTGGCAGAAAATACAAATTAATCCCTCACAATCTGAGAGACATAGGATATTTACATACATAATTTAAATACTGATTCTGACAAAGTATAATCAAGATTAGTTCAAAATAAGGGTAGTACTAATGATGATTTCCATGAAAAACAATGTGGCAATATGGAGTTTCAAGATTATTGTTCATTTTAACATATATCATCAACCCACTAAATCTTTCATCTTATTTATTTTATTCAATATTTGTAATAAACTAGTACTTCAGGTCAAATTTTAAACAAGTATACCATCCTTACGTTCCATTTTAGACCATAGGTTGTACACACATTTTTTTTTACTTGAGTTTTATTTCTTTACCTGCAAAAATGTTTTGTCAGTTTGATTTAGATACAATCAGTATATGTACTAAGTATGCTTCTAACTGGGATCAAAATTATTTTCGTATCATTAGAAAAATTAAAACTTATCTTCCTGATAACAGGACATTAAATTCATTATGACCTCTACATAGACATTCTTGTCTAGCTAAGAAACAAATTAAATAAGTTTTTTCCTTTAAAATCCCTATGTTAATTTTTTTATATTACTGTGCCATCTAACATTACTCACAATCATCTTGCTAAACATGATATGAATCCTCTTATTTCAAAACATTTCAAACTGTAAAAAGGGTTAGGAGCCAAATGTGATTTTGAAAGTCTTTACTAAATAAATAGTGTATGGGAAGAGAACCACAGGGTAGGATATTACAGCCTGAGAGCAGACTTCAGACTAGGTGTGCTCGCAGGCATATGCGAGCTTTGAAGGATGACAGGAGATGAAGCCCCAGATAGAGAAGCAACAGAATGTGAAAGGCAGGAGGAAACTGGAGAACCCAGAGAAAACACGCCTTTCAATGGCAACGTTCGCCATATTTCCAAACTTGCCGATAATATAACCCAGAACACCTTGGTGACAGGCAAATGATCTAGCTACTGTGCCAACCACATTGAAGAAAATAAAAATTATGTAAATTTGGCAAACTGTAGTTATTTTCTGTTGTTATCACTTTGACAAACAGCAGCCAAGATGTACAATAAGGCTCAAGAAAATCATGATATGATAATGTGCACAATGTTGCTTACATCTACTCATGAATGCACCCATAATAAAAAGTCCCGAACAATGGTAGTAAAACATTTGTGAAACACAAGAAGATGCCACATTATGCATGAAAAATGTCAGTGTGGTGTTTTGGCACTAACATATTTGTCTACAAAGTCAGACAGCATTAAAGTGATGATGTTCTAATGTGTCCATTCTAGGACATTCTGTATGTAATTATCAGTACAGAAACCTTAGAACACTGCTTTGAAAGAAATAAAAGGTATTTAAGAATTTGTTTCTCATTTACACAATAATTCCTGTTTTTTATTAATATAATAGTACTATTATTTCATGAACCTCTTGATAGTGACTTACATTGCATAAGTACACATGTTTTAATTTAAAATTATAAAATTACAGATTAAAATTCTAGGTACGACACAATACTGCCATGTTGTAAATTGTGAATTTAGGTTACTTTGATAGAGAAGCTACACTATAACCCTTCCAATTTGCTGAAAGACTTAAAAGAGCTTGTGTTCTTAACATCTAAAGT
>PNEQ01045539.1:0-14125 GCA_003012365.1 Medauroidea extradentata
TTTAGGTGCAGCATATGTCATGCCTAGGCCTTATCGGTATTCCTAAACGTTTGTATAAGGGTTTAGGGTAAGGTCATTGCCTATTCAGGACTGATCTGTGACTTTTCCTTGTCCTAATATAACTACACATGCGCAGTACGCTTAGCCCTACAGACGGCTACGTACGTTACAACGTATTTTACCGCTTGCTGGACGAATACCGTTTTTAATAATAAAAAGAGAAAACAAAAACATTCAAATCATACAGAAAATGAAACTTTGTGGCAGCAGGAATACTAAATAATAACTCACTAGCATTTTAAAAGCCCAAATAATCCAAAATCAACAAATTTGTAGTTTTAAAAGCTTTGCAGTAAACGTATATTTTTGTAGTCGTATTCACGAAAGTGATTTAGTAGCTCAGGCGCTAAGGTGTCGGCGCGGTAATAATTTTATTTGGGTTCGAATCCCGGTCACTCCAATTTTTTTTTTTTTTTTTACTTTTTGTTATATTATGTATGACAATAAGGTGAAGATGAAATTAATGTTTATTTCCATAAATATAGTTTCTAAGCATTAAACTGACTTAAAAATATAGAAATAAGATAAATGTATAATGAATCATTAATTGATATAAATATTTTTCCCCTGTAAATTGTAGTCAACGTGTAGGAATACCACGTCTAGTGTACGGAATATAATGACTTGATTTTTTTTTTTTTTTGTTCTTTAAATGCTTACAGATAGAATGAATAATGGACGTAAGATCAATAGGCACCTTTTGTAAACCGGCCTACTTAGAAAATATGCAATTACAATTGTTACAAACTGTTATATACTGTTGATTTAAACACATTTATGTAAGATACGATACGTTTAACTAACATTCAGAAGTTATGACTAAGTTTTTATTTACAAATATTCCAATATTTTTTAAAATTAATTTCCGAAATGAAATTATTACAAGTAAAATAAAACGAATGTCGTTTATATATTTTTCATAAACAACTCGTATTTAATCTGCGTTGCGTCATGTTAAATAAAAGTTTCAGAAATAATTAAATGTGTTCACGATATATTCACCAACGAAAAAAAATAAATAAATCTGTAGCGGGATGTTTCCAAAACAGCTAGCGTGCTATTTAAATAATTTGTAAAATTATCTCCATTCTCGTGCCATTGTAATTCAAAATTTAGTTAAATATATGAAAACAAATTACAGATTCGTAAAAGTCTAATTCAAAAAATCGTTTGTACGACAGAAAACCTGTTCGTTGGTTCTGTGACTTGTGCATAGATAGGACATTTAATAGACGTGCCAATGCTGCTCTTAACTTAATAGGTTTTTTTTTTTTTTTTTTGTATTTTGTAAGGAAAATCTCAAGGTAAGTGATCACATTTAAATTTTATAGTTTTATTTTTAAAGTAAACACACTTGTACACTAATCTGCGAATGGTATGTACGTATATCGAGAAAGTACAAGCTTAACTAATAAGACTACTTTCCTTCATTTGGTGCAAATAAACCAAAAAATTTCACATTAATCATGTAGATTGAAACGTTATAAAATATTTCTTTGTTTCTTCATGTGATTCTATCTTCTAACATAGTGAACCTACAACAATTTGAACTAAAGAAACAAAAGTTTGAAAAATTAAGATTTAAGTTTACATTTTCTTAGAGTCGGCGCAGATGTTATAGGAGAAAATAAATTAATTCATGACATGAAATCTTGGGAAATAGAGTATGTTCAGTATTATTAACGTTGAATCGCCAAATCACATTTAATACACAATTTCCTTGTAAGTTATGCGGGATAATTTCTTTATTTTAATGAGGCTATAGCTTATGAAATATATGTCAAAAATATATCCTAAAATTTTTCTGCATAGTGAATTATAGTGGTAGTAATATTAACCAAAAAATAAGTACAAAATGTTATTTCTTAAAATGTAAAACAATATAACAAGTGCTGAAACAATTAAAGACCAAATAGCCTAATTTATCAAAAGAAGAAAAAATATTAAGTCAATTTTAAACTATTATCCATTTCACGTAATCATTGAAATTACATTTTCAACTTACCTTATCATAAATTTCTCCACGCGGCACTAATAAAAAATTTTCTTAATCATCCTGTGTTAAAAACTGAAAATGATATATTAAAAATACGTTAACATCAAACATATGTACCGAGTTTGGTGATTTCCAGATGCATGGTTAGTGTAGATAACTCATGTGATCAAGAAAACTTAAGATACTCACATTACCAGCATTTTGATAGGCTAATGACATTAGCCAAAAAACGTCTCTCTTCAAAAAATTAGTTTTGTTTATCTCATGAATAAAAAAAAGTTTTAAATGACCGCCATTATGAAAATATGAACTAAGTACATACATGTAAGTCTAATCAACTTTGTCTACTGTACTATATTTTTATCAAGTTTGATTACATTAGCTCCGTATGTTCGATTTTTTAATGTGGAGGAGAAATTGAGAAATACGCAAACGGACAATGGAAAGTAGACTTAAAGAAAAAGAAGAAAAAAGAAAAGCCTTCGAGGTCCTGCATGAGGTGCGCTGAGATTCGGCCGTTACCAAATTATTCGAAAACTGCTCAACGCACATGAGTGATGTATGTTTAGGAATATTGTTCAAAGATTACTATACGTGTCTATACCAATTTCTGGTTCAACAGTAATCATTAAAGCATATTGTAAAGCTGCCAAAATGGCAAACATGGGTGTTTTAGCGGTACTTTTCGTGCATTGAAATCTTGCTACAGAATCTTCTATAGGGTGCAGATGTATACAACTCACCTTTATCGTCAAAATTACAGTTATGTCTCGTAGAGGTGAGTTTCGGCGAAAAGACAGAACGCCAGTTAGTCACTTGCGCCTAGAGGCAAGGGTAATGAGTGATGTGCATGCTTTCTCGAACTTACAGCTTCCGCATTTGTAGGTCTCGAACGCGCAAAAGACGTCCATGTAGATAGCAATTTATAAAAAAAAATTACTTACTTTTTTTTTTACTTTGCACAAGAGTTTGTAATTTTATTTTTAATACTTATATTTCGAAAGATATATTACATAATTTTCAATTTATATTATTGTATTTATGATTTATTCTAGTTTGAAACAATTTAAAATGCAATATATTATGTTTAAAATGTAAAAAAAATGAACATATTTTTCTTAAATAGCTGTTGAAAGTCACTGCTACTTGTTCTATAAAAAAGCACTGCCCAGCGTCGCCTTCACTTAATTATAACCGCACACGGGACGGCAAATAATAATCCATGACTTATCCGATGCCTTCAGAACGTTTAGGAATACGGTTTCGAGATAGGACTCGATCCTCTCTTTTCTGTATCCGGAGATGGTCATGTTCCAACAGGTTCACCGTACATAAACGCTTGCCTGCCAAAAATCGTATTTAACAAAACGAGAGTCAACAAGCACAAGAAAATGGTACTTGAAATAAAACTTTACGATGGCGAGAATGTTAAGTGATAAGCTACAAGCTTTTAAAAAACTTAAAACTATTAATAAATAAGAAAATTAATATTTTGTCGACAGTTTGCTAAATAAAGGCTTTAGGACAAAATTTTTGCACTATTGAGATATCAGCGCAGATGGCTCGGGTGGCAAGGCGCTCGGTTGGTAAGCAAATTATTCGGGTTCGAGTCCCGACTGATTCAAATTTTTTTTTAATTTTTTTAATATTACGCAGAATATTATTAGAAGTAGTGCGATTACTTTAATTTTAGGAAATATCGTTTCTACACATTACAATAACATGATTTCCAACCGTTAAGATGTTATAATCAACTATTGGTAAAGAGTACAAACTAATTGGTTTAGCTGTAAATAACATACAAAACATATATAAAAAAATTATTATTTTGAATGTTTTACGTTCTGTGAGAAAATTTTTACTTTTTTTTGCTAACATTAAAATAAGAAATGTTGTGTCTCGAACGAAAAAAATTTGTCGTCACGTTCAGATGCACATATCTATTTTTTTTTTTTTTTTGTTATTAAAATGACACAATTAAACAATTAATTTTCCAGGATAACTTTTTAACGCTCATAACAACAATTTATACTCAATTAAAATTTACTAATGCATTTTTTTGCTTTTCATTTTGTTGCATTAACAATAACGCAGAGTAAACATTTTTAATATAGGCATTCTAATTTGTCCACATTGCCCTAATAATGCAAAAAAAATCGTAATTAGTAAACATTTTGCATCACAAAAAAAAAACATGTTTCTTTAGAAACCACTAAACATCTGCGATATATTTACTATCAACATATTGTAAAATAAAAGCACATTTCAGACGTTGACAGTTGACAGGCAATATATTTTAAAACAGTTCGCGCGCTGTATCAGTGTTATTCTGAAGCCTTCGAAAATTGTCAAAAACACTTTTTTATTTCATATATTTAAAAAAACAAAAGGTAAGGTAAGTGAGCTTTACGTATCGTCGACACCCAGGTTATTAGAGACTGTTTCAAAATGAAATTACTGGATACAAACAAAGTTTCGACTGAAGCACGAATTTCACTTTGCTAGAGATATGTGTACAATGAAATGATAGAGCCATTGCTTGAAGTATGATCAAGTAATAGCCTGTGACAAAAGAAAAAAAATTGTCGGTTTAGTGCGTTAGAAGCGATGAGAGACCTCATTTATGTGCCACTGTTACCGTGGCAATACCTTAGTTTTTAGTATTTAGTTGCGGCGTAATAATATATTATATTTTAACAGTGATTTCGAATTATGTTTTGAATATAATTCCACGTGTCCGAATAATATGCTAATACAACATTTCAGGTTATACTCAGCATAAAATTATGAACGGAAACACTGCGATCGCGTGGCTACTTTACCTACTGTTTTAACTTTTAACAAAAAATAGTTATTGAATATTTTAATTGTGACCATTACAATCCGTGACTTTTATCTCTATGCTACTGTAATTATTTTGTAAACAAATTCAAATGGTAAATAATAAATTTCAAAAGTACAAAGTTTAACGTGTTCTTGTTATAGCCATGGTAAATCGTCAGCGCTCATCATGCCTTCATTTGTTTCTAGTCTGGCGCGGGCCGGCGAATAATAAGCCGTGACTTACTTGACACCATCTTGGGACACGGCGCAAACACGTCTAGGAATACGCTCAGCGAGTAAGGTCTCTGCCGTTGCTTTTCTTGCACCTGAGATGGTAGTGCTTATGTAGACCCTAACTTTTTGTTTAGGAATACCGGCCTAACAGGTAAACATTATCTCAGAGTGACGCATTCGGTAACCGCAATCTCATGCGCCGCAATTATGTAGACGAGACTTCGGGTCAGAATTTGAGCCCGGCACTTGGGGAAATATTTTTGCTCAGAAAATTGACAAAAACTATTGTCTAGGATTGTTGTTCTTGTTGTTTTTTGTCCCCTCGTGTTGGTTTCGAGAAACTTGAAATTGTAAATGAACGCGCATTTAGCATTGATTAATGTAGTATGCTCTCTTAAAATGTTGTTCATGTGGCGAAAATTATTTTCTAAATTTTTAACATATTACGTAAACATTATCAACACATAAATAATAGTCTGAATAACACGTCGTAATATTAGAAAATTGCGTTTAAAATAACTAAAAAAATTTAACAGATTTAAAATTTGTATTATTAAATGGCTTAAAATAACTTTGTTTTCATACCTTCAAATAATTTATTTGAAAAATTATTCTACTGTATTTAATTTTCTATTTTCGAGATAAACTGATATGTTTAAATAGCTATTAAGTACCTCGCAGCAGGTGAAAGAAAGTTGTGGTTCCCTGAAATTGTATACTAAATATTTTCAATTGTAGTGCTATTTTATTGATCTTGCGTCGAGTGTATCAATACGAAAATTCACAGTGTTCCCGTGGAATACTAGCGTCTAGCTTTAGTGTGGGCGTGGTAGTGTATGGGTCAGACCATTCGCAATCCACCACGACGGCCCGGGTTTGAGTCACGATGAGGTCGCTCTCGAGTTTAGTATGTGGGAAACATGGTTATGTTGCCATTTGATGCCAACGGTATTATAGTACTTCCGTTTGCCCCGCCCTCGCTGATTTATACCTCAAATCATTCTCACCATTACTTAAGAGTGCCGCCTACCTTGAGCGGTTTTGCGTGTTAGAGGCTCAGAAGCGACGGTGCTATAAGGGCGGTCTTGAAACGCGCATCAAATGCCGCGTCGCTACAACGATCCGTTTTTACTGCGGAACTCCAAACGGTGACCACAAAATTTTATCGGTGGAAAGTTGGTAGCGATGGTCAGTGCACGTTTCTTTCTGAGTTTCGCATACATCAGGTTAGTGTGCATTTTGAAGTACGGCAGTCTGAAAAGGCCGTTTCAGCAATATTTGAAGGCTCCAGTGTCCTAATAATGACGGAAATACGTCCCGAAGCACACACTTCGGGTTTGATACTGGAAGGGGTTGCGATAAGTCGGCCTTGTCTAGTCGTCAACATTGTATGGCTATGTGATGGAAACTCAATATTTGTGACAAATGTTACTGTCGTCTTAGGAGATTTATTTTCCCGGTCATCGCCAATCCCTTTTGAGATGATGAATTTGCCATTACATACGCCCGGCTACATGTTCAGTAATAGTTATTTAGTCCTTTGCCCAAGATTGTTTCATTTGTCTACAAAAAGTCGACTTTCCTGTAACAGCTGAAAGCAGAAAGATAGTTTGCGTGTTTTGAAACAACAGTAGACCGACTTCACGTTAACAGCTGTCTTACGAAAGTCAACAGTTCTTAGAAGATTAACTCGGTGGCCGTAGGTGAATATCCAAAACTTAAATTCTTATAATTGACTTTCGTGGACCTTTCAGACTCCAAGATCCTTGGTTCGAGTTCCACGCATGTCGTGGTTATGTGTGTTGTTGTTATATTCGGCGTAGTTAGTTCATAAGGCTTGTTGTCCTCCTATCCCTTCCTCACACCCCTTCCTTAATTAGCCATCTTTACTTCCATGTTAGTCTCTATCGTAAAAAATTACCGCGTTTAAAGCAATGGTTATGACACTTGTCTCCTACCAAAAAAGAGGGGATGTGGTTTCGATTCGCAGTGTGGTCGACCCATATTTTTGCATGTTGAAATCGTGCTGGACGATGCAGTCGGCAGGTTTTGTCGGGGGGATCTCCTTTTTTTCCATCCTGTATTTCGTCATTACTACATACATAATACCTCATATCACCCCTTAATAACGCTGAAAGTTTCACTGCTAAGCTTTGCTTAATTCCATGTACCTCCCCTCCTGTCTCCCTTCCACTCTTCCTAAAACACCGTAAAAGTGAGAACGTTACAGTATAAAGAAAAGTATTTTCTGATCATTTTCGAAACTGCCCTAAAGCTTAGTTTTCGAGAAATGAATAACCATGTAAAGATAGTCCTGTTGTTATTACCTTTCTTACTGAGGTTGATAAGAAACGGCTGTAGGACGCAGGTCTCAAAGGTGAAACTCCGAGATGAACATGCAAATTGATATGCTCGCTGGTACACGCGCCTTACCGCTTCCGACCACTCACGCCTGAACAGATCAAATTATTGTTTCGCAGACGTACGTTGTGGTCGTGGTTATTTATGCAGCTCCCAGCACGTGTTGCAGCTCTCTGTAATTGCCCCTCGTGAACGGAGCTTTGCGGCGGTTGTGATAACGAGGCACGAGCCGCGCGGTGCGCCTTCTTGGGGTTGTTTGTCGGGAAGAGGGGGCGGGGTCGTTGACTTGCAGTTAGTACGCCTGGAACCTGTGTTGCTACAAAAGACGGAGTCTGTCCGAACTTTTACAATACCGGACACATCTGGTTTTAGTATAGCAGCCACCTAGTGAGGCATGATTGAAACTATTGCACGCAAAAAATGCGTGTCGGTTCTCTGTGGTGCTTCGTATGTAAATTTCGTGGGGTGTCAAAGAAATTGACACTGCAAAAAAGATGTGAAACAAAGTGGTAAAATAGGCTTATCACAGTAACTTTTCACTAGGAATCGCTAGTAAAAATATTTTCAATAATCGGATAGCGTGTCCGGTATTGGGTTACAGGGTGTTCGGTGCGGATGGGACAAAATGAGAATGGTACCGAGGGGATATGGAAGTATTTTAGTACCATATAATCGATCAGGACTGGAATGTATACAAAAATATCTTGTCATTCTACAGTTTAGTTGTTGTTTTCATAGTTTATAATTGCATATACATTCATTTAATATAATATGTTAATATCGGAGATCTCGCGCACTGACAGTTGAATGGTATATAATGTTGTTTTCATATCATTTCAATTTTGTTGAAAATTGTGACTAGGATTATTGTAAAATGTATAGTGTTTTGGATAACTATGAAGTGGGTTATGTAAGACTATCTCAATTTAATCGGCAAGGTAACTAAGCAAGTGAAACCATAAAACACGTATTTAGTTTTAAATCCATAACACGACAAATAATTATTTTTCTACTTGTAAATTAATTATAGACATGTAAAGAATTTTCCAGCCGTAGAAGGAATGTGGCACAAATAACGTTCTGATCCGTGACTAAAGACGAGCGTGCGTCGGGAGGTTCCACGACGAGGCGGTTTGACTTCGAGGATATGATCATTCCAAGATATCCAGAGGATGGGTCAAGATCCGGACTGCCATATTAAGAATAATATTCCAGCTCACTTTTCGTCCAATTAATTATCAACTTTGTGGTAATGTACGTAGGCCACTTACTAGTAAGCTTCGGGAATGAAGTCATACATGTAGAAGTTGGCTGATTTCAACGTTTGTTAGCTCGATATTTTTATGTAACCAGCTCAGCAAAAACTTTTACAATTTACTTATTTGAAACGCCCACAAGGTAACCATGAATTTAACATTATGGTTTTTTTTTCGCTGATAATGAATAGCCGTGGCTTATAGAACGTCAGAACTTTGTCATTAGTACGAGTCCTGAAAAGTGATGAACTTGAATCAAAATTTCGTTTCATGTTTAATACTGTTTGTTAGAATTGTGATTGCTATTTTGGTAACTCACTGAAAGTCATTATTTTAGTTTCAGAACTGTATTCTATTGTTGTAGATAATGTATCCTTATTATGTTATTTTAAGACGCCCTAATCTTGTGAAATATTATTTTAATGATTGTTACTAACATTTTCACAATTTCATCTAATTTTTTTTTCATTTAATATCAATATTTTCACGCAAATTTTAAATTCATATTACAACTTGGGTCAGTACTGCCCATTCTATATTATTTGACGAACAATCATTTCATATACAACACACCTGGTTATCTCACGTAATAAAAGTAGTTCTGACAGAAACAGTGCATTTTTTTACTCTGTAGATTTCCTTCTTTTGAACAAGTGGGCATTCTGCAAATTGACAACGCTAAGAGAGTAGTTTTCTGTACAAACACAAATAAGTATTCAGTTCAAGATTTTATTTAAAATGGGTCTCGCACTCAAATATGTTAGCTGGTGAGTATACAATACTAGGTTCAATTTAACGTGACATTTGATTATTCACTCTGGTATTGAATTTACATAAATATTATACCGTTGAAAGGGTTATAATTGACTATGACAGATAAAGGCATCGTGTTGAAAATTTAACCAGAGTATTTGAGACCCAAGAACAAATTGCAACTAAAAATCTGTACCTATGATAACATCAGAGGCTCTAATCGCTTTTGTCGGTGTATTACTTTGCGGGTAAAAACTATTAATCCATCAGAATTAATTGTGGACCGTATGTTACTTTACGTATGAACACCGAATGCATGCAGTACAACACAAATGTGGGCTATATCCCACGCACATGTTTAATGTACAGTCATATAAATTGGAAACTTTTCAGACTAATACTTTTTACGTCGTTGACCCCTGTCAATTATGAATAGGATATTGCACGTACACAAGAGGTACTCTAATTGTCAGACAAACCTACAAGCACAATCAATAGTGCGTATATCTTACGGTAGGCGTATGTCCAGACCGCCAAAAGGGTAGACAGATCTTTAGGAGATACAAATGTATTCAAAAACTGTTTCAAGAGCGTGGTAATGTCTAATAGGCCTATTTGAAAATGTTACCTGCCTGCTCGTTCCAGGTCCTCTTGTTAACTTTCGTGCTCATTTCCTCGTGACTGAAAAGGAAATGGGTGTTTCAGCGTTCTTGATGTATGGACGTAGAATGTATAAGTGGTCCATCGACGAGAAGACTGCTCACCTGTTCAATAACTGGCATTTAGAGGCTACGTGTCATGCTTATCGCTTCCGCACTTCTAGGTCTCGAAAGTGCAAAACATCCTCACTAGGTGGTTACCTTAGCGTCTCGTCGGTAGCGAGTATATTCGTCACGGAACCTCAGGGACAGGATAGGAAAGGGCCATGGTATCATTATGTAACCATCCCAGTTTTTCGCAACGTGATATAGGATAAGAAAAGAAAACCGGAATCAAGATAAAGAATCGAACGCTTACCCTCATTATTACTATAGGTCATTCGGAATAAAGTGAGCACTAAAGATTTAACCTTTGAAAAAAAAAATCACGCCGTTACTGCATATACGCCACCACTAACTAGAGTTACTTTACTGCTTGTATGGTTGGTAGCTATTCCTCGCGTGTAGTTCCGAGTATTTTCCTATTTGTATACAACATTAGTGAAAGAACAAATGATGAAATCGACCTCTCTGTGTTTAATATACTTAGGAATATTTACTTATGATCTTATTGACATTCATACTTACAGTATAATTAGACTCAATTGGCGCGAGAATAATGTGACGCTATCGTCGACCTTGAGTCATTTTGGTCGTTACAGCTTGCTCCGCGCTTCAGACAGTTCAAAACTCCACCTACAGGTGGCATCAGAGTTAGGTTCTCGCCGTTTTTTCGCCGCTCGCCAAGTTGCATCATTTGCGTGCGTTTGTCCTATGTGTGTATATACACATTCAAAAGTATTGGAAATATCATTGCCGAATGATGTGAAACCATCGGTAATCTGTAAATTATGATTTACGTTTGCCAGCCTAAAAACAACATACTTTTTATTTCACATGTTAAGAAAATACGTTATTTATTGTTTCTTAAGTGCGTCGTCGTCGTTCTTGGCAGTAGAACTGAACGAAACTTGAATTATTGAATTGCGTGTGTTATGTATGTTTTTAGTGGCGGTTATGAGTTACAAATTCAAATAAAATATGCCCTCATTTACGAGATTCGTAATGCAATAGTGCGTGTTGTTTAGATTAGTCAATGGACAGAAACCATACATTAACTTGCAGGTATTTATAGCTAAGATTACTTTTTTTTATATCTTATATTCAGCCCCCGTGCATTTAATGAGTAGATATTGTAGCTAAAATTTATCGGAGCAGTTTAATGTAGTTGTAAACATTGCATGACCCTATGTAAATAAAAGCACGTGGCAAAATTTGTGTTTACATTCGGCGAAAAGATAAAAACTGGCAGGAAATAGAAATTTATCAGGGCTTTTTTGAGTGTTCACTTTAGTCCGAATCACCTATAGCTCGCATGTTCCACTTCAGCGCCACCTCTCTGTGTATGTACGTGCGAGTCGACACAAGAGAACTTGATGTTGAGTGTAATAGTAGACGTACGCCATTGCAGTACAAAACCAGGCGAGAATAAACTTATTAGGAAAAAAGCATTGATTAGCTTTAGTTATAGTGTACTGTGAAATACTTAAAAATCCACAAGGATTTTTCAGATAAAATGCAAATGAAAATTGTAATGTAAGTGTAAAGCCAAACAAAATAATCAAGACAGCTCTGAAAATACTGGGATTACAAAGACGTAAGACTGGACGAAACAACGGAGACAACACGGAAGTTTTCCTTTCGACGTGCTTGTAGCGATATTTCGGGAGTTGTAATCTGCTCTCGTCTTCTAGCAAACTAAAAAGAACATAATTCTTTACGAGTTTATTACTTTTGTTTTAATTTATGATTATGTTCTGACTAGCTATGCTTGTATTTTTTATTTGTTTTTATTGTGTGACAATTTGTTTCTAGCACGTCGGAGAACTGCGAACGGCGTGCGTACACGAATAGATTCGAAATCATTGACTCCGACTCTGGTTGGAAGAGCCGTAGAAACAGGTGACAGGGGAAGTTGTCCGTGATACGATGGCGGCTGCAGGAAGTGCTGCGAGAGTGTGTCGGTCGTGTCGTAGAGAATGAGTGTGTGCGACAGCAGGTTGGTTGCTCGGCGCGCCGCGGGCGAGGCCACCCGTCTGACGGCCGGCCGTGCCCTGGAGGAGCTCGACGATGGCCGGCTAATTGCGCGCGCGCGCCCGGTGAAAGGGTCCGTCCACGGCGCGGCTCTATTAGGCCGCGTGAAACTGGGGCGGTGGCGACAAAGGACGAGGAAGTGAATCTAGGTGAGGGGAGAGGGGACCTACCAGAACGCTAGGACATTATTGCTCAGCAGCCAGAGTAGTGTGGGGTTTTCTCAGTCACCTGACCAGGTTTTGTCGATCACGATTATTGTGATGAACGCCTTTAGTGTTGGCAAAGGTTTTAAGAAACAAGGAATACAGAAAACCTACGTTTTTTCTACATGTTATATATTTTACAAAATTTGACGTCTGTAGCACACTTGCTTGTTCTTCGATATCTTGAACTCATTGAATTCAGTTTCACTTGACTGAGGTTTTGATTATTTGTACTGTTTACATTTTTTTTTTCACGCCAAATGGTGACTTCTGTCTGTTACTAACCTCTTAACCGTGCTCGAAAGCAGAGTAGTGACCAGTTGGTGGAGAAGCTGCTCTTGTGAATACTTTGACGCCCATCCTTGTTCCTGTTTCCCATGGTTTCTCGAAATCACTCCAGACAAATGATGGGTTGAATCCCTTGATATTGGTCATGGCCGATTCCTTTCCCGGTTCTCTGACATTGTTCAGTTATTTGTGTTACTGTATCTAATGATCTTAGCTGTTGATGAGATGTTTGGCCTCCATTTTCTCCCATCCCTCAGTCATAGCAGTTTATAAGGCAGCCAGACATTCAAACGTATTGCCTACGTAGTAAGAACTGTCTTACTGCAGCCCACTCTCTTAATGATTTTACATGAAAACGGTTGGTCCTACACATTTACAACAAGGCGACAATTTTTACTTCTGACGTGCTTCTCTAGTAGAAAACCGTATTAAAAGTTCGTAATTCCTGATGGTAGAAAAGTAGCATGTAATAAAAGGGGTAGTCACCCTAGTGTTTTGTATTAGGGTGCAAGGTACGGATGTGATTCTAATGTGTATTTCAAGGTCCCGGTGATATAAAACAATGCTCAACTTGTCATTAAATGCTTCTTCATTTCCATTATTTTACAAAAATACACTTAAAATTTTCCATTATTAAGGGCTCATACAACCCTTAATATTAATTTTAGGTTCAAAGTGTCCCGAATATTTTCTACTTGATTTTTAATAAGGAATCGCCTCCCGAAGTTTGTCGGTCGAATTCAGTTGCACCCTGTATGTATTTATATGTGTAGGCCTATATATATAGTATATATATGTATATATATGTGTATATATACATATATGTATATATACATATATGTATATATACATATATGTATATGTATATATATGTGTATGTATACATATATGTATATATACATATATATATATGTATATATGTGTGTATATGTATGTATATATATGTGTATATGTATGTATATATATGTGTATATGTATGTATATATATATATATGTGTATATGTATGTATATATATGTGTATATGTATGTATATATATGTGTATATGTATGTATGTATATATATGTGTATATATATATGTATATATGTGTATATATATGTATATATGTGTATATATATGTATATATGTGTATATATGTGTGTATATATATATGTGTATGAATATATATATATATATATATATATATATATATATATATATATATATATATATATATATAAGGGGGGCAAAACTGGACACCCAAATATTTAGTGAAAAATATACATATAAAAAAGTGGGCATTGCAACACTTACCAGGGCATTTAGTTTATAATAAAATCCAAAATGCTATACATACAAGGAGTTTTCTATGCCACAAAT
>PNEQ01045543.1:0-29046 GCA_003012365.1 Medauroidea extradentata
TTACGCTCAATATAGGGATGCACCCAACACCCCCGTCGTTTTCTTCTGCGTCGATGAATATAGTAGTGCACAATTACATCTTCATCGCTCGACGACATTGTTCCGACTGAAGCGGCTGCAGCGGTATATTGTACGCTTGCAATACGCTTCGTGTGTAAATTATCAAGCGTATAAGCATCGTCGCTGCATGACGAATCTAATACGCGTCTATGACGATACGCCTCGTGTGGAATTAGCCTTTGTTTTTTCATAATGGCTCGTGAAAGCCAATATTTGCATGTTTCCGTTTTAAGGACGACACTAAAACCAGCTAACTTACCAAACTGAAAAAATTCACAGTGAATAACGATGTTGTAGGCTGCAAATTCTGCTATGGTAAATTACAAAATCAAAATATTTTTGTATTACAAAAAAATTATTGAATTTTTAAATTTTTTTAAAAATTTCAGAATTTTTATTCAAATACAAAATAGTTTTATTATTTGTTTTTATGTGCTTGACATTGTAGCCTGCGATGTCTTTATCCACTGTGAATTTTTTTGTTTGGTATAGCAGTTGGTTTTAGTGTAGTCCTTAAAACGGAAACATGCAAATTCTTACTTTAACAAGCCATTACTCGAAAACTATGAGAGATAAAAACATTTAATGAGAGCCAAATTTAGTCACATTTTTTGTCTAAAATAAGAAAAAAAATCTAGTTCATATGAACTACAAACGTGACTAGTGGAAAATGCCCGAAAGAGATACGGCTTTTCACAATATTATCATTATTATTGTATACTCTGAATTGAATATGAGTTAGCGAAAACTTACATCCATGTTATTATGTACGTTTTCAAGGTTATTTTTTATTTGTTCCGTTAAGTTAGTTCAAGCCGTTATTTGATAAAAACAGGGAAAGTCCATTTATTAAATTGCAACTTCCTGGCAAAATTTCGGGTAGATCGGCGTTAACGTTACACTGTGTGTATAAATTAAATCGTTTTTATCAGAGGCTATCAGAACTGCTACGTTAATCATATATGCTGGTTATTTTATTACATGCTTATGTGCCAGTTTGTAACGCTAAGGGGTCTACCTAGATAGGCTTCATTTGTGTGTGAGGCAGGAGCTATAAGGCTGTCATTAACCCACGTATGTAATGCATTATCGCCTTTCCGCGCAAGGCACTCAGATGACTTGCAGTACTTTACTGTTATCCTTTTTCCTATGGGACTTTAAGCGGTGACCACATTATTTTAATTATGGGCAGCGTAGTTCAAAGTCTGACGCTTGTTTCTATAGTTATGTTTTTCGAATCCGATTGTAATTTTCCAGATACGGCAGTCTGAAAAAAAAAAAACATTTTTGGCCGTTTTGAGGGGCCAGAAAACAACGTTTCTAATAAACGTGCCGAATTTTTAAAACTTTAGCGACATAGTTTGAAGTGTGTGTTCTTTTCGTAGACATACATATATAATGCACGTTATATTTGTATATCCACGAAAAGAACACAGAACGGATATTATTTTCAAATCAAAACGCGAGTATTTTTGAAATTCGGTTATCACGGAGGCCTAGATATTATCATATTAAAAATTATAAAAAATTATAGTTTTCCATTTTTGTAGATTTTGTGGTTTCAAACCCTTATTTATAAAAAAAAGTTTTTAAATTTTTACTCGAAAGTAAAGCCTACTACCGCATAGTGCTATATAAATAAACGTCCGCTGATAAAATATCTACTCGGCAAAAAAATCTCATCGAATTTTGACGAGTGGTTAAGATATTATTGAAGATTGAGTATTACATTCGTTCGCTAGACATCGTACCTTTCCATACCCCTCTAAGGCCCGGAGGCTACCAACATTTTTGCTTGATAGCCAATTAAATAGATGTAAGGAAATGTTTGTACCTTGAGGTTGGCTTGTTAAAAGTTTCTTACTAGAGACATTTCTTTTCGGCTTACAAGCCGTAGTTGGTAATTTAGAGCTACGCTGTAATGCTCGTGACGTATCTTATCTCTGACCACAAGGTTTCCGTAAAAATAGAATGTTTATTCGTTCAAACAAAGCGGGAGAATTTTTATCTGATATTGTGTTATGACGGTATATTTCCCTTGAAATAAAGTACTGAAGTAATGAATCAGCATTTTTTTATGGAAAGTTATTGTAGCTATCTGCAAACCAAAAGTCTTGATTATAGTGGTCGCTAGACGTCATGTTACGATTGCTAGTCGCTCCAACTAACGATTTTGGGGGTTCGTAATAAATTAGCACTTTTGAATCCGTACTTACCTTTTACCTTTCATGTTATTTAAAGTTTCGTGCCACTTTTTAATGTAAGCAAACCAACCCGAATAGCAGTCGAAATGTGTAAATTGTACCGCATTCAAAAGTTTACTTCTGGGGTCACAATAATTACTCCTTTTTAGCCTACTTTCCGAAGGGAAACGTAGGCTTGCGAGATCACCTTTCTGTCTGTGTGTGTGTGTGTGTGTCCTAAAAATATTTTGAACCAGTGGACTAATCAAACTGTGTACACATATAGTACTTTGTAATCTGACTTGACTTTTATATATTTCGTTTACGCCCTGTTTCATATTTTCAAAATGGCGGCCATTTAAACATTTTTAGATCAAGCTAGATATATCTAAGGAACCAGACTTTAGAATTTCGTCAAACTTGGTACACATATACTACATACAAAGTTGATTTTACTGAAGCGTATTTCGTTCATTCTGTATTCATATTTTCAAAATGGCGGCAGTTTATTATTTTTAGAATAGTATTCGATATCTTAGGAAACATTTTTTCAGAATTTCACAAAACTTGGTACGCTTAAACCACATATACAGCTGACTTAACTTTTGTGTAATTTCGTTCATCCTACGTTCATATTTTCGAAATGGCGGCCATTTTTATATTTTAGCATAGTATAACTACTTATCTTAGGAAACATTTTTTCAGAATTTTACCAAATATGGTACACATAGGCCTATACTACATATAAAGTTAACTTGACTTTTATATTTCGTTCATCCTGTGTTCAGATTTTCGAAATGGTGGCCATTTTTGTATTTTTACTATAGTATAACATCTTAAGAAATATTTTTCTTAATTTTATCAAACTTGGTACACATATACTGCATACAAAGTTGATTCGACTTTTGCGTATTTCGTTTATTCTGTGTTCATAATTTAATAATTGCAACAATTTATATATTTTTTCATAATATGACTTAGCTGATGAAATATTTTCAGAAATTTCATCAGACTTGGTACACATACTACATACAAAGCTGACTAGACTTTTGCGTATCTCGTTCATCCTTTTGTAATACTTTGAAAACGGCGACTATTTTTTATCTTTATGATTATGAATTTTGCTTTCACTAGTTGACAATGAAAATCGTACATCCTATCGAATTTTGTTTATTAAATTTTACGCAGAAAACTTTGTTAGAAACACTTATGGATAATACATTTCCCTTATAGAACGACGTGGTAAAGCTATTTAAAAAATAAAAAGCAACGAATAACTTAATATAAAACCGGGGAAATCTTTGCTTCGTAGTTTTGTCACAGAATAGCAAGTAATGCAGAGGCAAAGCTGCCACGCGAACTCAAGCCAACAATATGGCGATACTGGCCAACAGTACGGTCAGGGATCGCTCTAGGCTTTCCTTCGCCCGGGGCAAGAATTGTGACTCCCTTCCCCCCCCCCCCTACTTATCTCCGTTACCTTCCCATTTCTCCATCAGTCCAATAAACCCAACAGTAATGTAAATGTATCTTGCATACGTCGTTTTGCGCTTGCGCAAATAACAGCATTAAAATTATAGTAGAAATACATAAAACCTGTAATTACTAACTACCATTACGATGGTGCAGATGCAAAACCTCGTATGTCAATTTTTGGCTGTATTTACATTTTTATACATTGTTCCTCGGCAATAACAAGAATGTCCAATAAATTAGTTTTTTTTCAAAGCACATTTTATTGTATTGATGCAAAATAAAGGGCTGTAAAATTCCTTCCACGCCAGTAAGATTTCATCTCCAGTTTATCCGCCCATCTGAGCTTTTTCCAAATGTGACATACGAGGTTTTGCATCTTCACCATCGATTAGCAGTGTTTCAAGTGTGTATTCTAACTATAAATACTGTTTATTACGTTATATGGTGTTGAAGGTTAATAAAAAATACAACTAGATATTGTATCTTTTTTACACTAATTTATGTTTCATTCACAAGTAAAAATTTTGGAACCACCAGAGCACCTTCTAACCCGGCGCCCGGGGCAGTCTGACCCCCTTCCTCCTTCCCCCTCGCCTAGATCCGCCACTGAGTAAGGTGGAGACTTACTTGCCAATCAGCGGCTGCTGTTGAATTCTCTATACAGTTAGGTCTGACAGTAGAATATAGACCATAGTTACGACACCTTGATTTTCGTGAAAATATTTTCTGCAGTTTTTCTTCATGGTTTTTGGCGGCTTATCTTTGTGGTCAGACGTTTCTCATTTGTCTGCGCCGATGACGGTAAGGTTACCGCGACGCCACACGTCTGTGATTTGCAGTATAAGCGTTAATGCCATGGTCTTTCATTTAGTTGAAACAATTTCAAATAACTCGAATATTTTGTAACCAAATGCTTTGAAAAAAATTAAAGATTGTGTACAGTCATACGATACACAATTTTGCCAAAGCGTTTTTTAAAAAGAATGTACCGTTTGCTAGCGAAAAATTATTTTGCTTCATTTTGGCTTATTTTGACAACAAGATATGTGATACATCAGGGGCAAAAATCGATAAATCCGTTTGGTGTATTGCAACAGAAAAATTCAGATGCAAACGATGATATATATGTGTTAAAACTGTAGGAATGTATTTTTGATATGTGTGTTAGTTAGTGTTAAAAAAATGTTTTTTTTTTTTCAAAACCACTGCAAAACTAAAGGGCGAGATCTTAAGGCAAGTTCACAGTTAAAAATATCCAATCACTGACCGTGAACCAGATCTTGCAGATACATGCGTTAGACACTAAAACAAACTGGTCCGTAAATCTTTTTACAAATAATGGGGGTCCTTAACCATATTACGATGTGGCATAGACGTCTTCAGTAGCCGGCCGCGGCCTTAGATATGGCAACCCTGCACACAAGGGTCATTTTAACACTTCTTTCTCTACAAAGGCAATTGCTGTACCTTATTCGTTACACTGCCCTGCATACAGGCGAATCAGGGGAAGCCACTGTCGTTGGCGAGACATGTGTTAAGATGACCCTTCCTGGCTGTGTTGCCAGATCTAAGGCCGCGGCCTCCTACTAAAGACGGCTATGACTGTGGCCAACCAGGTATATTGGCTGCAAGCTCCCATAACACATAGGTTTCGACTTTTGACAGTACATAGGCTGTATACTTTGCATGTTAAAAATTTCCCATAAGAATAAAATGTTGTCACTAGTAACGTCTACAGTACTAACATTATTTTGTAGTACTATACAATTATAAATTTCACACTTGAACAGCATTAATGTTTCAGAGAAGGTGTTGAACAGTGGTGGATCAAGGAAGGGGTGAGCAGGGTCGCCCCACCTTCCTTTGGCCTTTGGTGTATAGTTTATCCTTAAAATACTACAAAATTTTGAAGTGTTATATTCAATTTTTTGTTTAGGAAACACCTTAAATAGCACTTCATTGCACCTTAAATACTAAATTTTTGAAGGGAGAATCCCCGGACCTTCCTTTTTTGACTCGGGGTGTGGTCATAGCTTTTTTTTAAAGAATGTCTTCCACCCCCCCCCCTCCCGAAAATAAACAAACTTATAGTTGGATCTGTTACTGGTGTTGAATCCTTCTTCCCCTCATCTTTAGTTACGCCCAGACAGTGGAATCAACAAGTACACTATCTCAGACTAAATAGTAATACATTCGTGAAATTACGTGGCGGCTTATTTGATACGGTCAAACTTCGCCGCTTATTGGCTGCCTGAGGCTGTTGATACCAGCCCCGATTTATGCATGATCCTGCAGGCTTCCTATTGGCCTGGCTGCCGGCCTTCAAGGTAACCACCTTACACTGATTGGCGGTAGGCGTTTCCATCATGTTGCTGGCCAGTGAAGCCATTTTGCTGGCGTGTGTGACTGAGTTTGTCGGTCTACTGGTTATTTCAATACAATATTCCTAAATATTCTGTGACACATACTGTTTTATAGCGACGTCTAGAAAATTCCTTTTGCAGCACAGCCATGGCAGTTTGAAGCCCGTCGAGAAGCCAGGTGTGCACGATGTCTTAATTAATTCCCTACTGGAATCTGCACTTTATGTAACTGAATGCAAGTGGCAGTGCCACTGTGTGAAGAGGAATTATGATGATAGCTGTGGTAATTCCCTTTGTCATTTGAGACATTAAGCCCGTCATATTTTACAGCGCAGCTTCTGATGAACCTGTACGTAGACTACAAAGTAGGCTGCAGTGAAAGAACTGCCAAAACAATAAAAAAAAAACACTAAAACGTAGGATTGAGTATGCATAGGATAGTTGATTTTAGCTTACGGGTCATTGAATTCGAGAAATTTTCCAGTCCCTAAATATCAGGAGTATTTTCGCGGTTGAATCGCTAATAGGCTGGTTATAGGTGTTTGCAGTGGAACATTTGCAATTACAAGCAAGCTCGAAAATGATTACTTGTTACCGAAATTGCCTGAGTCGGGCGGGAATTTCAAAACTTAACTTTAAATTATTTTTTATACGCAAATCTGAAAACTAGCGCGCTACAAAATGAACTACTTTACATTTACGCGCTAAATTACAAATCCAAGTCTGCTTCTGCATTATACACAAACAGAAATCACCGAACAACAGCCTTTCCCTGTAAACGAACTCTGTAACCTACCTCGCTACTCAGGTAGCCAAAAACTGTAAATGGCAGCAAACTGTTCGCAGTGCTACTGCTACCGGAGTCGCGAAAATGCTCTGGTCCTGAAGCGTGCTACCAATTCAACCGCCAAAATACGCCCATAGAAATTCACTGGTAGCAGATTACACTTGCGTGCGAGTAAAAATTACGTTATAAGTGTAATGTAAAAAAAAAATCCATGACATTTAATATGGGTTAATATTTTCTTACGCGAAAAAGTTGTGTTATTTAGCAATTTAAAAAACCTTGCCGACGTAGAATCGCACCCACGACGCCGACGGGCTGGATTGGGAAGGAGCGTCATGTCCACTCTCTGCCTCACATATTATAAATACAAAAAAGAAAACATTAATTGTGATAGTCTAGTATCGATGTGGCACATATTTTTTGATGATAAAGTCAAAATGTTTTTATGAGCAGTTATGTTATTTGGAGTGCATAACGTTACTTATGCTGTATTTATATGCGATTTAACATACTCGGACAACCAACAATTCTCTAAATTTTCAGAAATTCTAAATACACGTGGGCGTACGGGTGGTTTTATTTATTTATTTATTTTCATTTAATCCAGAGGATCATACATTTTATGAAATTAGACATGTCAGACGTGAGAATATAGCCTACAGTTACAAAGAAACATAACAATTACTAAAAAGTATATCAAGCGTATTAAATATAAGAAACCAAATTTAAATCACTCAAATAATATTATACAGAGAAGAATGACAACATTTAAGGACTACAATTTAAAAACTTTAAAACGTTGAGCTTTTTAATATCAAGTTTGTCGAGTGTCAGCCATCTTTGACTAAAGCATTGTCCGGAAATCACAAACATTGGTACATTACTTATACATAAGTTAGATTTGACAATAAGACAAAGCCATATTTTGGTCACGATAAATCCTCCGTATGGGCTCCAAAAAATTGGTATGTTTATCAAAACGTTAGTCGTCAAACTACGCTGCATGCCATTTGCAGAAACGCGTGCAGTTACCTGTTTTTCCTTACCAATTAGTAATAGTGATTGACGTTAGCTGTTGTGTAACGTAAATTTGTACGAAATGTAATGGAAAGCATGCTGCCTTCACAATGTTAAGGGTCGTCCTAATTTTTTGGGGTTTAAAGTTAACATTTTTTTCTACGATGAAAGTTATTGTTTATTTATTCAGCAGAAGAAATGTATATTGGCCACAGGAGGTATATATACACAGAACAGACCAGCTAGGAATACAAAATTGAAATGGGATTGCGGTGTCTTTTATCTGAAACAATTCCAGTCACTTATTGGCTACACTTGCCTCTGAAGATACGAGTATCTTGTCTGACTGACCACTGCGGTGTTTCCTATTGGTCCGAAGTATTTGTGTGCAGTGCTTACTGGTGAATGATTTCACTTCGTATAGCTTGCCTGTGTCGCCATGTTTCTGGCTAGTGCGGCAGTTTCGCTTCTGTTGTATGAGCTGTTCTGTAACATAACTGCTGTAGTATGAATCAATGCATTTTCCGTTCTTCAAGTGATTCGTTATTATTTTATTTTGAAAAATTGGGTGTACATGAAATTTCTAGTGTTCAACGTCCAGTTAGCTATATTCCGCCAACTGTACTCTTGAGCTTCATGGTATCACGGGATTACATACATTTACTTGTTTAGCAGAATATCTGGTATTCGTTTTTACTCCTTCAGGAACTGTCTCTTTAACTGTCATCCAATCGCAGATTAATGAAATGCACACGTGTTTCGAGTTTGCCTTGATCGGAACAAGGTTAATTATACTAAAGATTAGAAAGATCAATGTTAAGAGTTTGGCACAGGGAAAATTTTTGCCACTTAAGCGCTGGTATCGGCTAAGAGGTGTATGTAAACTGACCAATCACAGAGCTTTCGTGAATTTTAGGTTACACGATGGTGATAGTTTGAAAGCCAAAATTGGTTTGTTTTTACTTTAAAATGAAATTATATGACTTCTCTCTTTGCCAAACTTAGTTAAATTAAACTTTACTACGATTTCGTATATTATTAGACTCGTTAGAGATACAAGCGCAATTAGTGACAGTGTTTTTCCCTGTGCCAAATTATTCCCTAAGAAAATCCATTTTCTTTCTAACCTGTAGTAGAATTAACCTGAAAGGCTTGTTCCTTAGTTTTTTTTTTTCATACTGGCGCCAATAACTTAAATTTTTTAAAACTAAAAACTATGAAAAAATTTGAGACAATGTGCAGTCACACGATGCACAGTAATACTGCGGGTGCTCTTTTGGAAATAATTTACCATTCGTCAGCAAAAAGCATTTTGTTTCATTTTGGCTTATTTTCACGACAAAATAGTTTGGTACATTGGGTAACGAAATATATATATATAACATTTTGTACATTGCTACAAATATTCAGCTACAAATTATAACGTTATTAGTGTCAAAACCGTGGAGCAAAATGGTGATATTAGTATTAGGTAACAATAAAAAAAATTATTTTCAAAATCACTGCAAAACTATGTAAAAAAAATCCTTAAGGGGGGGATCAGTATCCGCCATTTTGGAATAATGGAACTTCTGCAAGTGAGTTGGAGGATGTTGTGACAATTTGGTAACGCTTAAGAAGGTAATATCTGTGCCATGTCAGAAGGGAATTTTTAATAACTCTCATTGTATGGAACTTACAGCTAAAATTTAAAAATTTAGAGTTGGCAGGTATTGATCCACCTGAAATACACTCGCGAAAATTTCCGGTCGCATGAAAAAGTCTGTGTACGTGTTAGTATCAAAGGAAATGTATGATCCAACTGTACACAGCGCGAGGAGCACGCGTATCTACGTTGTGGGTTTCCCTATATGCTTATCGAGAGATTTTCGGACCCTGACCTTCTTGCCGGTTAATCACGCGGAATTCACAGACGCGCACAAGTCCCGCTGTAGAGCGTAGGTTATGAGAGGTGAGATTAAGGCGTTTTTCCTTTGTGATTATAGGGATAAAATGTGAATCCTTCCAGTGGCAGCAGGTAAGATATCTTGGCGATAAGGGAAAGGGTTAATCCGCCAGAAGCAAACCTTTGTTGGTTCGCCAGATTTCGCGCGCCTTATGGGATCACGAAATGAGCTCTTTCAAATCCGACAGGAATTTACGCGATGCGTGCTGCCGACTTACTAATTTAGGCAAAGACTCGATATAGACCTGAAAATCTTCTTTTTATTGTGAAAATGCCATATTTTAGGTTTGTAACTGGCGCCAGTTCCCATAGTAGTTTCCGGACTATTACTATCAGGATCTTCACATTCTGAAATGCAGGGAAAATGAGGGAAATTGGATAGGTAAATTCAGGGAATATACTTGAAATCCTGGAAAAGTCATGGAAATTCCCCATTGATTCAGTAAATTGAGGAGGAAATGTCAAGTCTGCCATCATTCAAACTGTAGGATCATTTTTTTCGCCTTCAGATTTATAGTATGTAGCAATACTCACTGTGCAATGGTGTATGTAAGGTTTGATTTGAATTTTTTTTTACTACAATTCTAGTTTCAAATACTTTCAAATGTTTTTGCTTTGGAAAATCGCAGAGTTGGTGGATACTAAAATATTACAGTGAAATTTGAAATTTTGATCAGGGAAATGCATGCCAGGGAAATTTTATTCCATATTTGTAGAGCCACAAGTTTGTTGCGAAAATATTTTTGCACCATTTTGTTTCAGGGCCATTATGTACACATTAGCTCTGCTTCACGATTATTGGCAGCCTGTTCAGACACGTCCCTCATTTGATTGCCCCAATCAGAATAAGGTTATTGTGACACCACACGTATGTGATTTACCAGTAGAAGCCCAAGACACGTGAGACTTAAAATATTCACATCACTGACTATGAAACAGAGCTTCGTATGTGCCATAGCCATCTTTAGTAGAAGGCCGCGGCCTTAGATCTGGCAACCCTGCCAGGAAGGGTTATTTTAACACTTGTTTTGTCTCGCCAAAGGCAGTGGCTTCTCCTGATTCGCCGGTATGTAGGGCAGAATAACGAATCAGGTACAGCCATTGCCTTTGGAGAGCTACAAGAAGTGTTAAAGTGACCCTTCCTGGCAGGGTTGCCAGATCTAAGGCCGCGGCCTTCCACTAAAGGCGGCTATGTATGTGCACATAAGAAATTGAAACCAAGTGGTGTAAACATTTTTTCGCCAAAATTTCGGGCTCTACAGATTTGTGTAGGCTGTTCACCATAAATTGAGCATTACCGTAGTTTTAAATTAATAATTGTAAAAAATGTAACACCGCCAGATGTAAACAAGACAAAATCTTCCACCAAATTACTACTGAGCTTGGCGACAAAACGGGAGTCACTTTCTCTTGCAGGAGAGCATACACAGTGTCAAGACCTCTTCCTCTTCGACCGTGGTCGAGTTACATTTTCACATTCCATAGCAATGTTATGACAAAAGTTCCTCTTTTTCGAAGTCGCTGACGGTAACACTTTTTCTGGGGGGATAAATTTGCGGCGTGATCCTGCGAGGAGAGGCAGACGCACTGAAATCTTACTTACGATTTCGGCTCTTTGTCCTGTTCTCCCGAAGTTGCTTTGCTAGAAGATCGCCATAGTTGTTGAATGAGTATGTCGCAGGATTGTCAACGATGAGGCGAAGTCATAATATTATAGTTGCCAACTTTTCTCTGAGAAAGTCTCTTATGTCCAGAGATGAGAGAAAAGTACAGAAGGGCCATTAGCAGCATATATACTGAGGCCAAGCCCACTTTGTTTATTCAGGTTGCAATATGGCGGAGTGCAATCTGCTGTTCCTGTAAGTGTATTGAGAAACGTGTTTATGGTTGGCCAACCCACAGACGCATTATACTTTTTACTATGGCAATATACATTTTTCAGTTACCAATATTGCGGATGGGCTCCTCCCCCTTCGGTCTCAAAGCTTCATTCCCCTCCCCCCTACGACATGCTTTATGCTCCTTCTGTATGTTTCTCTAATCTCTGCTTCAAGTCGCATGGCGAAATTCCCCAGAAATTCACCAGATTATAATGTCGTTTTATTTCAAATTGAATCCAGCAAATTAATGCTTGTGACGGTAGTTTTTTTATTTCAAATTGAATTAATCACGTCCAGGTATGTTACATTTATTATTTAAGGTCAAATATGATAATTGATGCATATCAGAGTACGTCTATTTTTCTTCAAATATAACTATTGTTGGATGTTAGCAGCATTCAGTTTTAGCAGGGCGAGTGTTAGAAAAGGAAGAGATTATTTAGTATTTAGGGAAAGAGAAAAAAGCGGCGCGTAATGGTATAATGAAATATGTGAGAACATGCATAGAGTAAAAAATAAATGTTATCTGTAATGATGTTAAGGCTATGTTATGTAGTTTTTTCACATTGGTGCAAAAACCTTTTTTAACGAATTCTTAAAAAAAATTCAAGCATAACAGTTATACGATGCACAGTTGTATGTAGCGGTTTTACATAATAATACACTGTTCGCAAAAAAATTACTTTGGTTGATTTTGGCTTATTTTCATAACAAATTCGGTGATATTTTGGGAGCAACAAATTTGAAATACTATGTGGTTGATTGCTACTGAAAAAAATAGGCTCAAATTACGATATATTTGTGACAAATCGACGTGGGTAGGGAGTCTTCGATATGAAAATTATGTTGCTTTAAATAAAATATATTTGAAATCGCTGTAAAACTGTCGGATGTGGCTCTGAGTTTTTCACCTATAAGCAGAGCCAGGATTTTGTCGAGAAAATATCTTTGCATCATTTTGTTTCAATGTCTTACGTGCATGTTGGCAGCTTTGCTTCATGGTTATTGGCAGTGTGTCTCTGTGCAGAGGTGTCGCTCATTTGACTGTGCCAATCAGATCAAGATTATTGTGGCACCATACGTCTGTGATTTTCCAGAAGAAACCCAATCAATACATGTGAGAGTTTAAAAATACAATCACTGACCACTAGGGCCCGGTAGTTTTCGCGAAAAGATTTTTGCCCCACTTTGTTTCAGTGTCTTACGTGCACACCTGCAGTTCAACTTCATGGCTATTGACAGAGTGTTTTTGTGAGAGTCGTTATTCATTTGACTGTGCCAATCAGTACACGGAGAACTGCCACACATCACGTCTGTGATTTGCGGGTTTAACCTCCAGACGCTGGGTGTTACGGCATCCAATCACTGACCACATAGCAGAGATGCAGGTGCGCACGTAAGGCACTGAAACAAAGTGCTGCAAAATTCTTTTCGCGAAAATTACCGGGCTCTACTGACCACGAAACAGAACTGCAGTTGTGCGCATAAGACATTAAAACCAATTTGATGTAAAAATCTATTCGCCATAAAATCGTGGCTGTATCTATCGGGTAGAGCGAGTAAGGTTTTCGGAAGCGCCTAAACTAACAGGAGCGAGCAGTAGATGCCGGGACGACTCCGGACGGGCAGACGAGACCTCGAGTCGCTCCGTCGTCTTCGACCGAGTTAGATGGCCGCGACGTCGCGGCGTGGCGGTATTTTCAAAGGCGAGGCCATATCTCGATCTCGATTTCTCTCGCATTGTCGGCCTCACTTGTCTAATTAGTCTTCCCTATTATAGTGCGTGCGACTGCTCGTCCCGAGAGAACACGTTGCGCTCAAGGGCGACTGCCAGCCCCGGAGAAGGACTGACAAATTGCCGCCTCCCGCTGCTCACATCATGTCGGTTTGTAGTCGTGTTCCAAACGTAGTAAACATAATCTACTTGGTAGTATTGGTTACGCCATCGGTTCTATCTAGTCGCTAGATGTTTTAACGGCTTCCTCCGAGCGTACGAAATCTGCAGAAGCGGTATATTTCAGTTGCCAGTAATTTATGCTGAAATGAGATATTGTGGGCTATATACTAAAATATTTCAAAAATTACAATGATAATCATTCGTACTTAAAAAAAAAAAAAAAACTGAAAATTATGACAATTTATTTTATTTATGGCAATTAAAAAAACACAAAATTACTTAAAACAAACCTTTTACAAAAGCTAACAGTGTACCATATTGTGTGTGTGTGTGTTTATATATATATATATATATATATATATATATATATATATATATATATATATATATAATTTTAAGTTCTGAAAACAATATTTCGTCATAATGGACCTGGCAACATCTTATTCTGTTATCCTTGTGGTCTTTGTCATAATAACCTTTTTCATCCATCTTGTTTGATCCTTGTTTGTTTTTTATTCCATAATGAAATAATTTGATGTTGCCTTGAGCAGTTTCCAGCTTCCCAGGTTTTGTTTCATCGTTTTTTTTTAATTCATTGTTGTTGGACATTTTCTTGTGCTTTAATTTTTTTTATGTAGCTGTGTTTTTTTTTTACGACTCAACACCTCGCAGTAATGTCGTTTATCCAACAACACACTTCAATTTGTCATGCTCCCCTACCCCCCTCCCCCGAAATTGGAAAAATCATTCAAAGATCGCAAGTTATTTCCGTGTGTGTGTGTGTCAAGGGCGTTGTTGGATGATACGGAATTGCATTTTATCTGTTTATCGCTGCACCACAAGCAGATCTCTGATTTTACGTAAGATAACGTCAATTATCCGTGCGTAGTGAAGGACGCGTCGTAAAAACCTTGCTTGTGCTGGCTTTAAGAAGTTTACGGACATAATTTATCCACTATGGCGTGTCCGGGTTACGGCAGGAAGTGTGTAACTTACCTTCATGTAGTTATACTCTTGAAACACGTTGTTTGCGACTATAGGCCATTCACGGTAAATTGAGCACTGCTTAAAGTTTTCCTTCAGCTGTTTTGCAGCCACCTTTACTATTTTTAATATGAAAACTTCCATGTAACTAGAAACCAATGTAAACATTTCAACACTCTCAAAAGTTATTATCTATTGGTCCAATAAAACATATTTTTAATTAATTACAAGTTTTGCTAAGTGCTCAGTTTATAGTGAACAGCCTATACTCACATCTTGTTGTGGCCAGTGGCTGCTCGTGGGTTGTTGCCAGGTAGGGCTGCAGTTGCCAAGAGCTGTACAGGGTTGTGCGCTGGTTGACTCTACAGCCACTGACACGCTGATGTGCAGGTCCCCCTTACTACTGAGTGGTCACAACACATCTAGTAGCCGTCAAATATTTCATGCTCGTTGGTCTACGGCGCGTTCATCAAGAGTGTACAGTTCCGACTATCTGCAGCCCCACCTGGCAGCAACCCACTAGCCGCCACTGGTTGTGGCACACAAATTAATTTTTAATGAAATTCTAAAGAGTAGCTATATTGCGCAAAAAAAAAAATTCTTGTACTGATACAAGATATTCGTTAAGAAGTTGGAAATTTTAGTTGGAATAAAGGAATATAAGTAATTTACTTATTTATCTAACAGTTTCGGCTACTCACTTATATCGAAGTGGGCTGTTGCTATGTACAGGTATGTATCTACACAGCGAAGTGTTCGTCCATACATCCTACTGTTTACATGTTTCTCTCTCTCTTTGCCCCGGAAGTCACACCAATCTCTTTTTAACAACTTCCTCGTGTCTTTCAACGCGCACCTTCACTCCCTAAGACCATGATCAAACAATTGTGAATAATATTTTTTTAAACCAAATGGTTTGAAAAAAATTGAGACTATGTACAGTCATACGATACACAATTTTGCCAGAGCGTTTTTTAAAATAATGAACCGCTTGCTAGCAAAAAATTAATTTGCTTCATTTTGACTTGTTTTGACGACAAAATATGTGATATTTCAGGAGCAAAAATCCAAAAATCCGTTTGGTGTATTGCAACAGAAAAATTCAGATACAAACGATGATATATACGTGTCAAAACTGTAAGAATGTATTTTTGATGTATATCTTAATTTGCGTTAATTTTTTTTTTTTCGAAACCACTGCAATACTAAGGAGCGAGGCCTTGAGGGCATGGTAAACAGCAATTTTCATCGTAGTATATTTATTTTTATGTTTTTTTTCAGGTGTATTTTTTTCTTATTTTAATTCTCTCATATTTTTTGCGTAAGGGCTTGTAAATCTGAAAATACGGTTTTATGTACGGTACTAAAACCAGCTGACATACAAAACTGAAAAATTTCTCAGTGAATAAATAAATGAATATATATATATATATATATATATATATATATATATATATATATATATATATATATATATAATGTCAACTTGTAGCCTGCAACATTTTTATTCATTGTAAATTTTTCTCAGTTTGGTATTTAACGTTTTAGCGCCCCGCACTTAAGGGTGTTCAAGTGCGATAAAATCATTATTTTATATTTTTATGAAATATTGTTAGTTTTATATACGACACTTTTGAGTACATTTTACTCTTACGAAACCATTTTGCCTCTCATAGTTTTCTCATAACGGTGCGTCAAAGTTAAAATTGACATGTACTGCTGCCATGCAAATAGCGAAAGCCAATTGACTTACGTAAGTGAAATAATTAACAGTGAAATAACATGCCGCAGGCTACGTAATAAAACTATTTTAAAAATCCCTTTCACTATTTTTGTATTTTAAAAAAATTGCTGAATTTTCAACTTTTACCCTGTACTTTTGCTACTAAAAAAAATTCGAAATATTACGTTATGGTTAGAGCCAGTGATTTTTTGGTGAAAAGAATACTGCAACAATTTGTTTCAATGCCTTATGTGCACATATGTTTCTCTGCTTCATGGTCAGTGATTGGAAGTTTTTAACTTTCGGCATATCAGAGTCCTACCCGCAAATCACAGACGTGTGGTGTCGCGGTACATTGTTCTGGTTGGTGCAGTCAAATGAGCCACGCCTCTGCCCTATTATATTCTGCCAATAACCACGAACCATAGTTGCAGGTGTGCACGTAAGGCATTGAAACAAGTTGTTGCAGAATTATTTTCACCAAAAAAACTGGCTCCAGTTATGGTATTTAAAATTTTTTATTGCATAGATTAGCTCATGAGATGCTCATGGGATGTAAGTTCACAGTGATAATTTTGTTTAAGTAGGTCAGTTGGTTTTCACTATTTGCATAGCAGCAGAATAAGCAAATTTTGAGTTTGTCGCACCGTTACGAGAAAACTATGAGAGCTAAAATTGTTTCGTAAGAGGAAACTGTACTCACAAGTATCGTCAAAACTAGCACTATTTCATAAAAATAAAAAAATTATGACTTTTATCACACTTGAACACCCTTAAAAGTTGTTGACGCACGAGCCAATCTAGCTCTGATTGCCTGCCACTTTCCCTACCTCATACGCGGCATCTATCACCGGCTGTATAGGACTCTAAACATTGGCCCAGTGAAATGGGGAATGACCAGTAACTAAATAAAAGCGAGAAATTATGACATTGCATTGAAGCCTAGCAAACAGTCGTTTTTTTCCCGCTGTAAATCACCATCTCTGTTCATTCATTCGTTATCTTCGCTGTTGGTTCTTGTCTTGGAAGACTGTGAGCCTGTAACAAACACGCAACGAAATTCAAGCGTTGCCGTGGCCTCGCCTTGCATGTGGAGGTAACCAGGCGAAGAGCAGGTTTACAAGACGATTGTAAAATCTGGCCTGCAGGTCATAGAACTCTGGGATTTTCCGGGATCTCCTTTACCACGGAGTACCGAAGAGGAACAAGAGAAGGCACTCGACTGTGTTATGTGATCTTCCTTATTACTAAACGTCTTCTCAGAAGATGGGCATGGGGAAAAGAAAATGCCGTTCCTCGATAGTGCCACGACCACCCGAACGGAAACGTACCTATTGTGCACGACAGAAACTTGCGGCCCCGAGGGGCGACCAAATTCTTTAAGGGCGCGGTCTACCGCAATTTTCATCACCGTAGTTTTATTTTTTATTTGTACCATATATATATATATATATATATATATATATATATATATATATATATAATTTTAGACACAAAATGTGACTAAATTTGGCTCTTATGAATTTTTTTTTATCTCTCATAGTTTTCGCGTAATGGCTTGTTAAAGTCAAAATTTGAATTTTTCCGTTTTAAGGATTACACTAAAACCATTTAACATACCAGACTGTAAAAAATTACAGTGGATAAAGACGTCGTAGGCTACAGTGTCATGTAAATAAAAACAATGAATAAATTTTTTGTGTATTAAAAAAAATGCTGAAACGTTAATTAAAAATTAAAATCCAATAATTTCTTTGAAAATACGAACATATTTTATTTTGTGGTTCAACATAGCTGAATTTGTAGCTTACAACATCGTTATTCACTGTGAATTTTTTTCAGTTTGGTAATTTAGCTGGTTTTAGTGTCGTCCTTAAAACGGAAACATGCAAATTTTGGCTTTAGCCATTACGTAAAAACTAAGCGAAATAAAATAATTTTACAAGAGGAAAATTTGGTCACATTTTATGTCTAAAACAAGAAGAAAAGAAAACAACCGGTACAAATATAAAAATAATAAACATGGTGATGAAAATTGCGGTAAACCGCACCTTTAACGACTTTGGCAATTGTTAGTTATGTTAAGATGCACGAGTTTTTAGCGTATTGATTCTAGGCCAGGTTGAATGTCAAGAACGTAACTTCACTGTCTCTTCTGTGATTGGACGACAGCTGTACGCCTTTGACGACTGCGAGCCAGTAATACACATGGATATAATTCGTGGGAGTAACACGCATTGCCGGCATGTGCGATTAGAATTAGCCAGTGCGTGTATAGAACTGAGAAGTCTAGACTTGCTGCCTGATGAATCCGCGAAATATGGTAAACCTATCCTACTTCGTGGTACTAAGACTTCGAACTTCAGTAACAAAATTGTCAAAACATTTTAATTGTGATCTTATGTTTGACAACATTGATCACTTATTGCCGAAACTACACATGCCTGCTGCAATAATTTGTAATATTTTGTTATTTGTGTCACTGCACAAACCAAACTTTGAAGTACAAATGCTGAAATGGACAACTCTGGTTAATTTTAGAGCTAAAAAAATATCTTGCAATGTGCACCAAATCACAAAATACTGAACATTATTGCCCATAAATTGCTGTCACATTCATCCAAACTTATATGAAATGTAATATAACGTAGTGAACTCCTGTGTACAGATCCTTCCCAATTTTGTGAAACACGCAAAGTAGTTTATCACGTTGTCACGACTTAACCTAACATATAGCTAGGGCCCGGTAGTTTTCGCGAAAATATTTTTGCCCCACTTTGTTTCAGTGTCTTACGTGCACACCTGCAGCTCAACTTCATGATTATTGGCAGAGTTCTTTTGTGCAGAGTCATTGTTCATTTGACTGTGTCAATCAGTACATGGTTAACTGTGACACATCACGTCTGTGATTTGCGGGTTTAACCTCCAGAAGTTGTATGTTACGGCATCCTATCACTGACCACAAAGCAGAGATGAAGGTGCGCACGTAAGGCACTGAAACAAAGTGAGGCAAAAATCTTTTCGCGAAAACTACCGGGCCCTACCTATAACTCGGTACCCCTGTTTTTCGCGAAAAGGATTTTTCCCCTCTTTGGTTCGATGCCTTAGGTGCACATATGCAGTTCTGCTTCGTGGTTAGTATTTAGATATTGTAACTGTCACGAGCCTAGAGATTCTACCGGCAAACCACAGACATGTGGTGTTGCAGGAACGTTACTGGAACTGGCTCAGTCTAATGAGATACGTCACTTTTAAAAGACACACTGCCAATAATCACGAAGCAGAATTGCAGATGTGCACGTTATGCGCTGAAACAAACTGGGGCAAAATACTTTTCGCGAAAAACCAGGGTCCCTACTTATAACCTAAATTAACCTAACCTACAAAACATTTTTTTTTTTCATAGGACTCCTAATGAAAAATGTTTCTAGAAACGTTAGAAGTAGTCTTACGTAAAAAGTATTGTTGGTTAGATAAGTTAGGTTAGTTTATGTTAGGTTAGGGTTGGCAATCTAACGTAACTTAACTTAAACTAAACTAACCCAACGTAACAATAAAAATTTTACGTAGGACTACTTCTAACGTCTCTAGAAACATTTTTCATTATTAACTATACCTCAAAAATCAATATTTTGGTCGATACACGATGAATAGTGCTTCTTGATATTTACTGTCCAGTTTACACTATTCGTCCCTCGAATGATGTTGCATCTGATCTATAAGTTTGACACACACTCACACACACACATAAAGAGAGAGAGAGAGAGAGAGAGAGAAGAGAGAGAAGAGTGGTATCTCGACCTACCTACAAACACGACGATGACACGCGAGGCACGGAAGCAAATATTTGCCAGTGACGTGGAACTCGCGTGCAATGACTTTCGAGAAATGAGTCCCCCGTGGCCGAGGAACCAAAGTACAGGAAGATTGTTCTTGAACGTGTTCACGAAGTGTCTCAAACGCGAACCAGGCAATCTATGCAACTGTCTACCACCTAAGATCAGCGGCTATTACCTGGAAGCGAACAAGGTACCCGGGCGAGGACAGTACGAACGTACGAACATCTTCCCGGCATGTGTCTGGTTGACCGAATTCGGAGTTGTGCGTTCGAGATCTAGAAGTGCGGCAGCGGTGATGATGAGACCACGGTTATAGAGGAACAAGTTTGGACACTTGGAGTTGAAAATTACTCTCACATGACTGATAGGAGCCACTGGCGCTCTGGGGTTGTTTTAACATTGCGTAAATGGAACTACGGGTAGCAAGTTCGTGAATAAGTGAGATATTTTTGGTCAGCGCTCAAAATCGAGGTCTTTAGCGCTGGTGAGGGGTGACATGAGGTGAGTATGGAGCAGCGCCGGAATGAAGGGGCGGGGGAAACGGGAGATCCCCGAGAAAACCTGCCTGCCAAAGGCGCCGTCCGGCACGATTCCCACATGTGGGGACCGACGCCGTCGGGAATCGTACCCGGATCGTCTTGGTGGAAGGCGATTGGTCTGACCATTCGGCCACCGCGGTCCCAGCAAGTTCGTGTCGGAGCTGCTACGAGCATTGGTGGTACGAAGCTGTATTGAATTGACAATAGTGGCGCTTTCAGTCATAAAGGGGTCAACTCACTAGCAGACAACACGGGCATCACTCCTCATACTAACCTCCAGGTGCAAGTCACTGAACTGGTTTGCAGTCTTCTCGCCGACAACTCGCCTTTATGAGACTTTCAGTGGTCACCCTGTCATTTCAAGAATTAATGTTAACCATAAAGGTGATGTAACTGTACCCTTCTAAAGACTCTGAAGTAAGATTTTCAAGCTTAAAAAGCATCGAAAAACATCCATTTTCACAATTTTCGGCCACTAGAAAACATGCTTTAATGACAAGTAAAGAACTTCAAATGGGTATGCACACATGTAACGTTCTTTGAATCGGGGGTGTCATTTCAGGTTTTTATGTGGGGGGGGGGGGGGGGGCAAAATTTTTTTAGACGACAGTGACCTTGTTGCATCTTTTTTTATTAATTAAGTATGTTTAAATTATAAATTTCAGTTTTATGTGCTTAAGTTAGCATTATTAAAATAACAAATTACAAAAACAAATAATTTATACACTTAAAATCGTAAATACAGGGGGTGGGAGGCATTTGCCCCCCTGTCAACCCTTAAATGACACAACTGCTTTGAATGCTATTCTTAAGGACTTGTTCTCGAGTTTTATTTTTCAGACTGGTTCCAATAACTCAAATATTTTTTAACCAAAAGTTTTGAAAACATTTGAGTCAATGTGCAATTACGCGATGCACAATACTGTGGACGCGTTTTTTAAAATAATGTGCCGTTCGCCAGCAAATAAAAAAAAATAATTTCCTTCATTTTTGCTTATTTTCACGACGAAAAACGTGGTACTTTGGGCAATGAAATCTAAAAAACAGTTCAGTATAATTCTACAAAAAAATTCAGCTACAAATTATAACATATAAGTTTCAAAACTGTGCAGCGAAATTTTGATATGATATGAGTATTAGGTAGCATAAAAAAAAAAAAAAAAAAAAATTCGAAATCACTGTAAAACTTCGTAACAAGGCCTTCAGCAAAGATCACTTATACACGTTGGAGCAGTTTTCGAATAATATGGTAACGGCCAAGCTCTGCACACCGCTCGGTGCCTGACGGCAAAATTCTTGAAAGTTAACTTATAAGTAATTCTCTTGCAATTATTCTGCATGACAAATTAATGACATTTTCGATTATTATTTATGTCAAGCAACTTACCAAGTAGGCCCTATATGTCCTATGCTTTGTCGAAGAGAAAATTTTGACAGTACAATTTGAATAAATGTTAAGGCTCAAAAACTGAAAATACAATAAAACTGTCTAGTACTCCCCCTTAAGGGTGTGTTATATGTTAATGCTAAAAATGTTTATTGAACTTTGTAGGAATCTTAATGCGAATAAAAAAATCAAACCAATACCGTACGAAATATGTTTTGCCAACTATATGATCAAACGTTATCGCTAGTATGTGTTTCTGGGAAACGATTCATCACGCCTTACTTATGTAACTTCGATTACAGTAAAATATATTACATAAGATTAGGTCACGCTGGCATACTATTTCCTCAGAAATATTGCATAAAGCGAGGATTACAAAACTAGCTCGTTTTTTTACAAACGCTATTGCGAGGGAGTGTTGCCTTGTTGCAAAAAAAAAACCCATAGTGAAAATAAAATCGGATAAAGATAAGTCAGTATTAAATGGTAGGCCTATTTGGTAACACTGGCTTTCCTTTATTTGCTTTCATTTTTATTGTGTTTTCTTTCTGCAACATGGCAGCATTCCCTCGCAATGGCGTTATGTCCAAAAATCGTGGTTTAGTTTTTAATATCAACCCATTGCAAGAATCGTTCAAAAATCATAAGCGAGGATTACTTTGCTAATTTCGTGTGTCTTTGGATTACTCTAGTAACTCATTTTTTGGACTAATAGCTCATTGCGTACTCACGAACAATTGTATGTAATTTTATAGTACCTTTAATATTACGTGCTAGGTATTTTAAAGTTCATATCAGTGGCGCTCTGCAATTGCGTGTGTCGTGGTCGAGTTCTAAGGCATGCATGGGCATGATGGTTTATCGCGGGAAAACTTGACTGTTTGCTGGATTTCAACACAAGTTAAAGCTTACCAGAAGACTGACGCCTTTAGCTTGTAGTTGGAGCTGTTGCCCTATTTGACTGAGCCAATAGGAATCCCACTATTGTAATATTTGATGCAGATTATTGGTCTGCAGACAGCTACGTTGTGTCAGAAGTGTATCACCCAATCATATATGTTGCAAGAAACTGCAGCGTTTCAAGGGTATGTTGGCACAAAACATGTTCGCGATATACCATCGTCCATCATCTCTAGGCATGCATAGAGACACTGGAAAATCGCGAAAATATTTAACATAGTCTCCAATAAACTGTAGTATCTCAATCGTGACACGTGTGAACAGTTTTCTGGCAAATCACACACGTTCTGTGTTACAACTGTTCAGTTCTAATTGGGTCTGTTGAAGAGGAACACGGTACTTCATATAAACGCTAGCCAATATATGTGCAAAACCTTCAGTGTTATACATAGCATGTTGGAGCCTAGCAAACAATCAACTTTTCCCGCGACTTACCAGTGTCTCTAGGCATGCAGTATAAGTAAGGACAGGAAATTTCGCGAAAAGATTTTTGTCCCACTTTGTTTCAATACCTTACGTGCGCACCTGCATCTTTGCTATGTGGTCAGTGATTGGATGCCGTAACATCCTGTGTCTTGAGGTTAAACCCGCAAATCACAGACGTGATGTGCCGCTGTTATCCGTGTACTGATTGGCGCAGTCAAAATGAATAACAACTCTGCTCAAAAACACTCTGTCAATAGCCATGTAGTTGAGCTGCAGGTGTGTAAGAAATGCACCGAAACAAAGTGGGGCAAAAATCTTTCCGGCAAAAATTCCTGTCTGTACGTATAAGAGAGATATGCAAAATTCGCTTTATAATTTCGTAACAGACTAAACTTAACTTTCCTATACATAACAGAGCATAAGCTGCGATTAAATTAGCCACGAACTTTTATGTGTTGTCATTTACGTATGTTACGTCAATTCAGACATTGGCCTCTCTACCGTGTAAGCATTCTCCGCGGCAAGTCACGACAATATCGGCCAGCGGGAGACGTCGAACGAGCCTATAGTCACTTGGAGTCTAGTCAGCTGTCAGAAAATAACGCGAATTGTGCATGTCTGTAGTCATTGCTTATCACCGCATGCCTTGGAACACGACCACGGTACGCCACTGGGCTCTAGCAATCGCCACGCAAAGTTAATACACTCCGCCCTGACTCATCGTGTTCACTTTTCTACTCACATTCAAGCAACTTGCTGCCTTCTCCCTTCATCCAGTTGATGATGATGATGATTTGATTTATTGACAAAACATATTACACAACTATCACAGATACTCAAGCTAATTTGATCCCATGGAGCAGAGCTCGAGTAGTGATCTTTCTGTATGCACACTTGCTCAGGAATGTCGATGTTAGGTTGAATACATCAGAAAACATACAGTAAGCTTGATAGGACATCTACAAAACAATTGCCAGAACATTATTTAAGTTATAGTAAGAAACACATAGGAACGACAAGGCAGGTATAAGCAAGTTGACAATACATAGTACACCCAACTAAACTAGTAGGCTACACCATAATAGACAAAAGCAATAGTAATACCACATACTAAACTAATGAACAGACTCATGACAAGCATACAAGCAATAAAACAGAATGAACAAGTAGGCATACAAATGCACCATTATTATACACTGTTTTTCATTTATAGGAAGCGCACAACTGGTATAACAATAAACATAGGCCTACTGTGAATATAGGGCAAATTATTGCATGTATTGCAAAGTCAGTATAGAAGGTGAATATGACTCAAGCCACATCTTATGCTATTATAAAAGTATATTTTACTCTACCTCATAAATAAATAATTACTAGTCATATAGGGTAAGATTGTTCTTGATTTTGTCTAGAATGTACGATTTTAATTTTCTTTTAAAAGTTGAAGAGTTAGGTGAGTTTTTGAGACTGCTACCGAGGAAATTCAAAATTCTGCAGCCGTTGAATGCAGAAAGGTACCGATAAATCATCTCTGAATCATTGCGGGCCTGCGCATTGGGCGTTCAAACTGTCCTTCAGTCAGAACTGACATCGTCATCATGACCTCGGGCGTCGCAGTACTTTCCGATTGGTTGCGCCCCAGGCTCGTAGCCTACTAACTGGACAATGCCATGTACCCAGAGCGTACAGTCGGAATTAAATACCACGACCCTCGCACTGGGCCTGTGAGTGTGGACTGTGCCCTACTATTGTTTGGACTACGCTGCGGTGACAATTTATCTAGCAATGACCGCCGCCATTGCTAGATCCACCTTTACGGCCTAGCTCTTTAGTTTTGCAGTGGTTTCGAATCTATTTTTTTTTTTTACTCAAATTAATACATTTATCAAAAATTCATTCTTACAGTTTTAATACTTGCATATCATGGTTGTATCTGAATTTTCATGTTGCAATACACCAAAATGATTTTTAGATTTTTGCTCCTGAATGATTACATAATTTATGGTAAAAATAAGCCAAAATGGAGCAAAATGATTTTTTGCTAGCAAACGGTGAATTATTATTTAAAAAAAAAAAAATATCTATGGCAAAATTGTGTATCGTGTGACTGTAAACAGTCTCAATTTTTTCCAAAACATTTGGTTAAAAATTATTTGCGTTTGTTGTAAATGTTTGAAATAAATAAAAGTCAATGGCCTTAAAATAGCTCTATTTTGCACGTTAGAAAACAAATTTTCCCAGGGGAGGATCCCCGCCCTTTCCTTTTTAAAGGGTTGGTTGATGCTCATAATATTATTACAGACGATGGTTAGGGACTAGAAAATTTCGCGAATTCAATTACTTACATGCTATACTTAGAGAAGATGATTGATCGCGGGAAAAATTGACTACTTGCTAGGTTTCAACGTTCGTTCAGCTTATTGAAAGATTATTTGTGATTTTTTTCTTTACAAATTTTTTTTACGGTTTCAATTTCTCAATTTTTTTTTTGTAAAATGAACAAGAAATTGCTCGGGATTGCACAACTACAGTGCAGCGGTTTTGTCGAATATTTACAAATAATTCACGTAGGTTAGCACAAATGTTTTAAAATTTAATCTTCACAACGAACAGTTTTGTAGTATTAGTAATTTTTTTCAACGATTTTTAAAAATTGAATTGCAACAATTTTTTAAAACTGTCACAGTGCCGAAGTTTAATATTTTAAAAGAATTCTGTTAGTAAACATAAGTTTAATTTGTTACGTACAATAAAAACGCTATGCATGACAGAATAAGTATTGAAAATTATTTTAGAACCTTTTACTCGCTAAAGTGCAATTTTTTTGCAGTGTAACCTGGAAGCCAGTTGATTCAATTATTTTGTGTCGTGACAAAAAATGCGTTCAACCTAACTGTTTAGTTGGAATGATTTGTTTTACGGCTGGGTGGCGTTAGACAAACAAAGTCTTCTTTTTAAACCAATGGGTTCTCGATGCAAGTGATTTTATACAAATTAATAAGTTTGCAAAAAATAAGTAAACAGCTCTCAAGGTCGGTATTCTTATGTGGACTAGGGAGAAACGCCATCTTTGTCATTTAGGGCTGTGAACTTTTCGTGAAAAGAATTTTGCCCCAGTTTGTTTCAGTGCCGTACGTACACATCTGCAGTTTTGCTCAGGGGCGTCATTTCAGGTTTTTATTGGGGGGGGGGGGGGGCAAGATTGTTTTTGGCGACAGTGACATTGTATCTTTTTTATCAATTAAGCATGTATAAATTAGAAACTTTAATAATAAAACTTGTTTTATGTGCTTGAAAGTTAGCATTATTTAAATAATAAAATACGAGCAAATATATTTTATGCACTTAAAATTGTAAATCCAGGGGGGATATTTGACCCCCTCCCCTGAACCGACAAATTATGCCCCTGGCTCTGCTTCACGGTTATTGTCAGCGTGTCTATGTGAAGAGCCGTATATCATTTGACTGAGCCAATTACAGTAACGTTCCTGCAACACCACACGTCTGTGATTTGCCGGTAGAATCCTAAGGTTGGTAACAGTTAAAATATCCAATCACTGACCACGAAACAACTACAGATGTGTACGTGAGGCACCGAAACAAAGTGGGGCGAAATTCTATTCGCGAAAAACAAGGGTCCCTAAGCATATCAGTATTTGTAAATCAAGTGAATCTGGTTAAATGGCAGTCAATATTAACTTGTTGCTACTGTGGCATACACGAATAAAAATAATATATCTAGCCCTATAAAAGGAGTCCTCGGCGGTAAGAATGTCTTGCGCTTAGGAGCGATTAGTGGGAGCCATCAGATTTCGTAAAAAGATCTTTGCGCCACTTTATCTCAATGCCTTATGTGCATATCCGCTGTTATGCATCGTGGTTATTGGCAGCGCGTTATTACGTAGAGGCGTCGCTTATTTGACTACGCCAATCAGAACAAGGTTACTGCGACATCACGTATATGATTAGCGGGTACAACTCCAAAACTCCGAGAGTTAAAAAAACATCCAATCAATAACCACGAAGCATAATCGTAGGTGTGTACTAAGGTTAATTCTACTACAGGTTAGAAAGAAAATACATTTCCTTATGGGAGAGTTTGGCACAGGGAACATTTATGCCGCTAATTTCGCTGCTATCGCTAATGGACCAGAAAAATACGAAACTGCAGCTTGGAAATGACAGAAGTCATTTACTTAATTTTAAAGTGAAAATTAACCAATTTCGCGTTTTAAATTATTAAGTTACTGTAACTTTAAATTCACTACCGATACCAGCGCTCAAGCGGCAGAAATTTTTCCTGTGACAAACTTTTAAAGCCTCGCTGTTTAGTTTTGCAGTGGTTTTGAAAATATATTTTTTAAACGAAAGTTAATACACATAAAAAATTCATTCTTACAGTTTTTACACTTAAATATCATCGTTTGTATTTGAATTTTTCTGTTGCAACACGCCAAACAGATTTTTCATTTTTGCCCGTGAATTATCACATGTTTTACTGTCAAAATATCCCAAAATGAAGCATAATATTTTTTTGCTATCAAACGGTACATTATTTTTAAAAAATTCTATGGCTAAATTGTTTATCGTATGACTGTACACAGTCTCAATTTTTTTTCAAAGCATTCGGTTAAAAATTTATTTATTGCAATTGTTTGAAATAAATGAAAGATAATGGCTTTAACATTGATAATTCTAACCTAAAGTAGAATAACTTTAGTGTGTGTGTACGAAAGGCATTGAAATACGTTTGTGAGAAAATCTTGTCGCGAAAACTACCGGTCGCTAACGGTAACTACGATGAAAACATAGGAGACGATGTTTTCGGAACTGCGCGTAATTGGGAGCGTTGACTTGCTAACCAAGGGGTACAGTTATTTCCTGACCACTCACACTGCCCGCATCGTTACGCGGCTCAACGCTTGACAGCGGCGTTGTTGCTGAACGCAGCTTGGCGCACTACACACATTACTAGGAAAATCTTACGTGAAATTTTAGTGGCTGCGATGGCGCAGTGGTCAGGCCACTCGCCTCCAATCATAGCGATCCGGGTTCGATTCCCGGAAGGGCCGGTCCCCGGATTCTCACATGTGTCGTGCCGGAAAATGCCGCTGGTCGGCGGGTTTTCTCGGGGATCTTCCGTTCCCCTCCCCTTAAATCCGGCTCTGCTGCATACATAATTCACCCTTCACCAGCGCTTGATAGTCGCCATCTTTAATGTTTGTATTTAGTATCATATAACTTTTCTTTCTGGTAAATTTATGGAACTTTAAACTAACCGTAGAATCTAATACATATTGATAGAATTTTAAGCGTTATGAATCTTACTTTGGCATTACTGTCGTTAAATATGTAATTGCAGTTGAGAAATTAAATTATTTTCTTAAGGGCGTTCAAGTGGTGAAAAATTCATAATTTTATATTTGTATAAAATAGTGTTAGTTTTGTAGACATTACTGAAGAGTACATTTACCTCTAACGAAAAAAAATTAGCTCAGCCAGTTTTCCCGTAATGTCACTTCAAAGTCAAAATTTGCATAATTTTACTTCATACAAAACTTGAAAACCAGTAAATATAAT
>PNEQ01045548.1:0-28951 GCA_003012365.1 Medauroidea extradentata
TCTGGGTAATATGAACTCCCGAAAAATAGGACATGTTCTATTACGTTTTTGGGTAATGTTTCGGGTACAAAATCTGCCATGCCCAGAACCAAACCCCTTGTGGAGGTGCTGGAACTGCACTCAGACGGAAGCAGAAATGCTACCAGAAAATGGGCATAGAAACTGCTATGAAATTGGGCATCGTGTGAGGCCGGCTTTAATAATCTACTATCCATGGATATTTATGCAAGACAACCAACAAATTGCTACCACAATAGCAGTGTCACGTGACACCCAACGATCACTGCGGTGAACATCTCAACTTGATGTTTCAAGAGACCTATTTTAATGTCCATATTGAAATGTTACTTTGCATTGTTTGCAATACTTTTGAAATGTTTCTGCAATGTTTGATGAGAAATATGTAATATATTATATATTATATATTAAAAGTCTCAAATAACGTAGTTGAAACATTCTAATTGTAATATTGCATTGCAATATTTCTAAAATATCTGTGAAACATTGAAATAAAATATTATGTACAGCGAGACATTGCAAAGTTTCAAAATCGTTTCTGAAACACAACTGAAACATAGTGTGCCGTATGGGCAGTTACAACTATTATAAAAATATTGTACTACATACTATTTTACTAACGTATTACTATTGGCCGAGCTTGGAAATCGGTGAATTAGTACATCGGGATTAATGGAACTGTTGTTTTCACACGAAACGACTAAACACTGGCGTGTATTACTAATCATTTACACCAAATTTTCATTCAAATTTGGGTACTCAGTGGTTAATACGCAAACAAATGCATTAAAAAATACGCATATAGCATTAAAACACACTTATAATAACATACACGTACAATTTTAAAAAAATTGGCGAAAAAGGTTTCGAATAATAACGACTCAAATTCAAAAACATCTGCAAACACCGAACTACCAGAACCAACAGACACACAAAAGCATATTCAAATTAAGCTAATTACGTTTGCTTAAAATTAGGTACATAAAAAATTTAATTTCTACACTTATCAGGAGTAGAAAAAAAAACATTTATAACTCTTTAAGTCAAATATATAGTTCAACACATGACTAAAACTGCCATGCATTAATGCTGTCTATGAATGAGTCAAAGAAACATTTAGGTGGCAAAGGTAAATACGTAAAGGAACCAGCCCAGCCACTCCAGTTGCTACAGGCTGTTCGCCGCCCAATGATGATAAACACAAGATGTCAGAGTCGCAGCTAATAAACAAAAGACCTCTAAAACATGTTTGGAAATAGAACAGAGAAGAAACACACCTTTAGGTTTACATGCTCTTTGTCTAAGATGGATGGTAAACACGTGCAAAGCCATAGAAGAATGATCATGATAGAGTGAAATGCTTGTGCTCACAAGACAATAAATCCAAGATGGTGGCATAAGAACTGCAGGCATTAACACATTTTTTATTTAATTGGTGTGCCCTGAAGGGTGCACATCCTGTAGGCTAACTACTGGAAATAGAGAGGGAATTGGTTAGTTGCGTGCCGAGCTAATTAAGTACTCATACGCCTAAGAATACTGCATGCAGGCTTGGGTGATGCATGGAAACTTGGCTAATATCACCGAACTTATAGGACTATAATGCCCTTTATAGGGTCACTGGTAAACCCGTGAGGCCGTGGGGGAAACCCAGTGACGAGAGACACACTTGAGTGTCACAGTACAGTGACAGAAAGAATAGAGGTTGCTATTTGTAGGAGCAGGTAATGTGTAATGAAGGCGAAAGAATAAACGAGCAGAGGCTTGCTCGGATACTGCGGGCATTTGTACACAGCACTCACGAGCGACAAGAGTCGCAGGACAGGGCTAACCCTTACTACGGCGCTCGCCACGCTCGGCGAACCCCAGTCACAGCCAAAGGCGCCACACGGCGGCGGCCGGGCGAACTAGTCCGCACTTTGCTTCTGGGACGTCCCTAGTGACAGGCATGCGAACTACCGAGGCAGTCGCGGCCGAGGATGTTGACAGATGGCAGGCGAGTGCTGCTAGGGGTCTGTGGCGCCTGTTTGTTGCCAACCGTTAAAACGGCCAGTGCCTTTCATTGAGCCGATATTAGACCTCTAACATAATAAAAATTACATCCTCGTGAGGCAGCAGACATGGGAGACGGCCGGCCAAGGCAAGCTCCAACCCGCCTTAAACTGGAACGACAAGCAGACTCCGATATTATGGCAATAAGTGGCGAGCTGTTCCCCAGAACTTCGGTTTCGTACATCGGTAATGCGGTCCCCAGGCGCACCGAATGACTACTTGCTGTTTGGTCCTGGCATTGGATCTCGCTGTAGTAGGCCTCCATCAACTCGCAGATCAGCACAGCAGATTAGAAGGAATGAAGATGGTGCTGTAGAAGAAGTAAAAAAACTTAGGTCAAAATGATGGACATTATTTACCACATAGACCTGTGATAAAAGACGAAGGCACAACAAAGGTGAGACCAATGTTTGATGCTTCTTGTAAGGTGTCCCACTACCCCTCTCTTAACGACTGCCCTGAGGAAGGACCAAATCTGATATAGGCCGTTCGGAATAAAGTGAACACTAAATATTTAACCTTTGAAAAATATCACTAGCTGTTACTACATATAATTCAACATTATCGATAGTCACCTTACTGCTTGTATGGTTGGCAACGAAATAACACAACATAGTTCCTAGTTGATTCGTATTTAAATACAACAATACTGAAACAAAATCAACCGACAGCGATATAATTGTATTTTATATAATTAATAAACTTGTTTTTTATCAAACTACGTATGTACCTATCGACTGGAAAATTTATCTTACACGCGCAAACATAAAGTGACGTGTCCCAGGAGGTTAGACTTTTCCCGTCGTTAGCCGTTACACGCGGAAAGATACGAATTGGCTGGAAATAGATCTTTAGCAGGGCTTTTTCGAGTGCTCACTTTATTCCGAACTGCCTATAGACACCATACCTCGCCTTCTTCCTCTGTTCAGAAGAAAACCAGTTGGAGTTATATCTGATATTAGAAAGGCCTTCTTACAAATTAATCTTTGGGCGAGGAATAGGGACTTTGTACGTTTCCTTTGGAAAGATGAAGAAGGACAAACGATCGCACTGCGACACACACGGGTGGTATTTGGTGTTACCTCTAGTCCTTTCCTACTTGGCACAGTAATTGAACACCATTTGCAAGATTGCCTAAGTGGGCGGAATTCATACACTGAAGAAGTACTTATTACGCCGAAAAAATGTTTCTGTGTAGATAATTATGTTACAAGCATGAAAAGGAATGAGCTCTGTGAATTCATAGAGGAGTCAACAAATCATTTTCAGGAGGCAAAATCCGAGTTCAGAGGGTGGGTGCACACAGACCCAGCGGCTGATTTGATTGAAATTACCAATATTTCAGGTGCCATGTTGTGGAGCAAAGGGCCAGATATACTCTGTGAACTTAACCATTTTTGTAGAGTCAACACTTTTGCATGGCAGTGTGACTAAAAGAAAGATTATTTCAGCTGTCCATAAAATATTTGACCCCATCGGGTTTACTGTTCCTGTGACCTTGATTCCAAAAATATTGATGCAGTAATTGAAGAAAGACAATACCAAATTGATTGGTTACTTGAGTGGTAAAGCTATACCATGGTGTATTACCAGAAGTGGAGGTAAGCTGAACCTACACAACTTTTGCGATGCGAGTCAGTCTGTGTATGCAGCCGTCGTCTCCCTCCGGGTTGATTCATCCACCGACATCGAGGTGCACCTGGTTGCAAAAGCTAGGGTTGCTCCAACGAAATGGACAACAATTCCATGGCTTGAATTATTGGCAGCAATCATCACAACCCGGTTGGCTTCAAAGTCTGCAGAAGTCTTGGGAGTCGACAAGCCAAATGTACATTTTTGGAGCGATTCTACAACTGTGATAAGCTGGATACAGCGAGAGGAAAATGGGAGTGTATTTGTGTACAACAAAGTGAAAGAGATCAGGATGCTGTCCCATAAAGATTCAAGGCTACGTATTGCAGGGATACTGGAAGTGTTGCTACAATCCAAATGGTGGGAGGGTCCAGAGTGGCTTAAGAACATTCCAGAAAAAATATTCTACCTGCAAGATTTAAATTATAAGATTTAATTGATTATTGTGTTTGCATGTCATCTTAGTAATGTTATACATGTTATGTTGAGTCAGGGACTCAAGGTGAGAGGATGTTGAAAACGGTGCAAATAACACGAACCAGATGAACATTTTGTGTACTTTTGTAAATAAGTTGAAATATTTCTTCTCATGTAAATTGTCCGTGGAGGTTTTTTATGTTTTTATAAAAAGGTGTTGTACAATTTATGAGAAAAATAAAATTTATTTTCTTTCTTTCATTTTGGCTGTTGAAGACTTGTTCTTTTTGTGTTTATATGATACACAATGATTCTAATTGTTTTCTAATTCGTCGGGTAGACGGATTTTAACAGGGCCACTAACACAAATAGTATAATTAAACATATGAGTTTCATGGATGATCACTCATTGCTTAAAAATGCCGACGCACCCTGCAAGGTGCTTAGTATATATTTTACGCTCGGCCCTGTAATTTAGTAATACGCGAGAGTTAGGCCTACCTTGTTTTTGCCCAAGGGGTCACTTAAATCCAGTATTGTGAGCCGTGTTGCCGTAAAAGGTAAAAACTAAAGGTTTAGAGATGTTTATATTTAGTTTTTGTATGTATATATTCACACCCGCCATGACAAATGTAAACAAATGCACACTATGCAAACAATGCCAGGCAGCAAATTATGAACTTTTAAGAGAGAAAGTGTGTATATAATTATTGTAAACGTAATATTATTGATTTTGTGTATTTATTTAGTACTTTGTTTATTTCTTTTGGCAACATGGACATTTCTACAGCCCTGCAGGAAAGTTTTTAATGTATTCAAATATTTTTTGACTGAGTGTGGGAGATTTGTGGGTGTTGGAGTGGTGCGCCTGCTGGCCAGCAAACGGCCTCCTCTCCAGCGGCGGCCATTTTCACCGCCCACTAACGGTACTTTAAGGCCCCCTCAGGGGTATATAAGGTGGGCGCTTGCCTAGCCAGATCAACAGTCTAGGGCTTAGGCCTCCTCCCCGAGCAAGCCTAGGCACCTCCCCCAATCTCGAGAGGGTTGTTTCCTGAAAAGGGAGCTTAAGCCCGCCCACCCATCCTCTACAGGTTGCTTCCTGAGAAGGGAGCTTAAGCCCGCCCACCCATCCTCTACAGGTTGCTTCCTGAGAAGGGAGCCTAGGCCTGGCAATACCCTACTTTTGGTGCCGTAAGCGCAGTTCGTTGAGGAGACGCGCTCTACTCGCGCGGGAAGTATAAGGGAACGCACCCTGACGCGAGTTTAACTAGTCGTTTCGGGGCGCGTATCTATGACCACTGGGTGTGGTAGTTTAGTCAAGTCTATGAGAAGTTCCGGGGCTCCGTTGTATAAGTGACCACGCTGTCGAGTCTAATAGTGAACATTGTGTTTAAAATAGTATTGTATAAAGACCAGTGTGTAAAGAAGAGTTATATTGAAAAGTGTAACAAGCCATATTGTATTAAGACCAGTGTAAGAACAGTGATTGTAAAGTGTACCGATTGGATAACAATATATTAATTTAGTTTAATTTCTGAAGTAAGGTACTCATGTATGATACAGTCTGTTTAATAATTAATATCTTGCCAGAGGAGAGAGTAGTAATTGAAGGCCGCAGCTAAGCGCCGACAGACAGTTATAAGTGTAAGTGAAATACCTGTGGGAATAATCCCACCACCTCAAAAGGCATCAGGGAAATCTGTAACACACTCAGAACTTTTCTGTCGCTACAAGGACACTGAGAATCAACCACTTAAGCGGAAAGCGATAATTTCAGTCACATTCTCAGGGATTTGCACCGCCTTCAGTGGCCATTAATCAGTCCCATAAAGACACCAGAGAAACCAGCACCTTTGCCGCACCGGCCCCACATCCAGCAGCTAAAGAGGGAAGCCGACTTCGAGCCGAAGTCTGTGTCGGACCGAAAACGCCGCCTCCTGAGGGAGCTCTCTTAAAAAAGGTGAGTGGTTAACACACCTACTCCACCCCCCCAATTCTTCACGAAAAGTAATAATATTCCCGCTCTGCTGTAAGAGACTGTGTAGTGTGTCGACTGCCCAGGAAACCACTCTCCTCGGGACACCTAACAGCCTCTCCTCTCCTTCAGGGAACCCTCAGGCTCAAACCTTATTGCAACCCTGAAGGAAAAATTTAACTCAACCCCCTTGCCAGCAGAGTGGCGACAATGTTATCAGACAAACAGTTCATTGGCCTAAAATTATGCTGTACGTAGAATTAGTAATTTTTCTAACTGTGAAATCTAGTAAAACAAATAACCCCAATAACATATCACATGTTAAGTTACATGGACATGATCACTTGTAGCACATAACTTTCAAAAGTGCCATCGTATTATTTTTTATATTTAACATGTGATAATTTTATTTGCTTGTAACAAGTGGCATTTAGGGTTAACAATTTGTAAAAACAGAAATTTTGCCACTAAAGAACATTTACCATAGACGAAAATCAATATCAATGGCACCAGTGGTGACGTGTAGTTGCGACCCGAATTAAAAAAATACAGCTACATTTTAACCGAAGATATTTAGGCTACAGCAACTAGAACAAAACCTATTTGTAATAATGCATGTTTTATAGAGGATTAACATTCATTTTACATATAATAAATATATTTTATGTCAAAATTAAATGTACATTTTTACATAAGAGGGTTTCTAAGAACTTAGGTGATGTAGACATTATATTATAAAATGTTGGCACCACTACAAAAGAATGTGAGAATAAACGGAAACATTTCTTATAACCTAAAAAGTCGTGCAATCAAATGCCTATTGTTCATAATGGCTGATCATTTAGAGGTTAAAGCTTCAACTAGCAGGGGGATAAGGCGTATCTACTCCGCAAATTTCAAAGTGACCGTTATAAGATACGCATAAACCACAAATAATGTGGAAGCTGGGCGGAAATATGGTGTTGACGAAAAGAATGTGCGTCGTTGGCAGACTCAAGCATACAAGTTCAAAATACTGTTTCAACGAGAAAAGCGTTCCGAGCACCCAAAACTGGAAGAAATCCAGAAATTGATAACAATGTCCTAGAATTGGTCAAAGAAAAACAGAGTGAAAAGCTTCAGATTAGCAGGGAGATAATTCAGTTCAAGGCACTGGAAATAGCCAATGAATTGAGTGTACCGCAAAGGGATATCAAGGCAAGTACTGGTTGGTGCCAACGATTTATGCAAAGAAGTGGTCTCTCGCTTAGAAGAACATCCCTGGCTCAACACCTTCCATCACATTTTCAAGTAAAACTGTTGGCTTACCAGCAACATGTGTTAAGCCTACAAAAAAAAACATGATTACCAACTTGGCCAGATTGGCAACGCCGATGAATCGCCTGTTTACCTTGACATGCTTAGCAACACCACTGTTGAAGCAAAAATTGCGAAGTCTGTGTAGATATCTGGCAATGACAAGATGCGCATCACTGCAATGCTAGCAGTAACTGCAGATGCGCACAAACCACCTCCATACATTATCTTGAGCTGCAAAACTTTGCGAAAAGAAAAAATTTCCGCCAGGCATAGTTGTGAGGTGTCAGGAAAAGGTTAATGCTTGATTGGTTGTCTGTAGTGTGGAATAGGCGACCAGGAGCTGGTCTCGAAAATCGAGGATTGCCGTCGTTGGATGCATTTAAGAGTCGCATCACACCAGAATTTAAAAAAAAGTCGCAGAAAATAATAGTAACCTCGTGGCAATTCCTGGGGAATGACATCGCAGCTACAAGTATTCGATGTAGTCACGAACAAATCTTTCAAAGACAACCTAAGGAGGCAATATTCAGACTGGCTACTGCATGGGGAACATTCACTTACCCCAGGGGGAAAGATCAAGAAGCCATCTGTGAGTCAGCTGTGTATGCGGATTATGGCAGACTGGGACAAAATATCTCCACAGTCAATTGTGCATGGTTTCAAAAAATGTTGCCTTTCTAACTCCATGGATGGTCTGGAATATGACTTTTGTGGGACAATGATGATAGGGAATCTAATGACAGCAGTGATGGTGATGTAAGCCATGAGGCAACCGACAATGAATAAAAAAGACATAAACTAACAAGTCAATTTCCCAATCATGTGAATTGTATTGCATTATTTTCATAGTGTAATTTTTATATTTTAAATGATATACCTATGTAAATATGGACTCTCAAATATTTTGGTAAGTAAAAGTAACACATTTTCTCAGTTCAATAAATACTACTTTAAGTGTTGCTGCGATAATATGCCGCTGACAATAATTTTTTGCCAATTAAAAATTTTTCCTGAATAGTGTGTGTGGTTGTGAGGGTCGGCCTATTTTTGAGGTCGGCCTATTTTCGAACCAATACGATAAATGCTGAAAAATAGGTAATCTCACAATTATCATTTATCTTTCAAGGAATAAGACATTAAAAATATTTGTACATGCTTGTAGATTTGAAAATTATACGTCTTCAAATACAAACGAAAAAATTACTACACAAAGTAATCACAACACCGCAATATTACACAAAAAATGCTTCAAGAACTATAAAAAAAAGCAATTAGTATATGGCACCCAACATAAACAAGCAGACGGCCAAGTTCGCAAAAGGTCCTGTAAGTTCCCTTCTGATGTCCTTGTTTATTCTGTGCTCTTGATTTGTGTTCGTTTGTCTTCGTTAATAGATGCAATTACCAGTAACTTCAACCTAAAATTTGCAACATGTGTTTGAATAGGTTTTATTATAAACAGGATCTTCTCATTAACATTATTTTCAATTCCAGTATAGGTAACGTACACTGTACCAAGTTTTATGTGAAAAAATACGATAAATACATTGCTTGCATGCATAGCTTCATTTTGATTTTAGTTTGACTCTACCTGTAGAAGAATTTATTAAATAAAATGAAAATAAAAGTACATTACAAGGTAGGCTGTATTAGTTTTAGAGATTTACATTTTACCACTATTTACACTTTTTCGCAAGATAACCTTTAAAATGTGAATAAGGGAATTCGCTGTAAATGCTACTTATTTTTTTCTTGTGGACCTGATATAAGTCTGTGAAACAAAACTGGTAGAATGTTTCTATTCATTCAAGAATTGATTTTGCCCAAGAACTAAATGTTCCTTAAATATTATTGTTTGGGTTGCGTTTGAACTGCTGTGTATTGCCAACTGGCAGCAAGTGTGCCGTATCTCCAGGAGCCTCCAGGTTGTCCACCCCTGAGGAGGTTCCAAGGACAGGGTAGGAGAGGGACAGGCGGACACGGCGGAAGGACAGGGGACGGGAGTGACGAGTGGAGTGAGTGGAGAATGTAGCTAGCATTAAGACGGGTATTGTGTTGAGCAGAATAAAGCAGTCGAGTATAGCTGTGTCATCAAGTCATTCATCTATCATAACACGACGCGTTTTGGCGTCAACATATTGGTCCTCCGGGACGGATATTATTCCGGGATATTCACTGCAGCAACCCGTCTCGTAGCCGTCTGACGTTTGGTGTCGAATACAAGTGTCGGGCAAGCAGACAATATGTCACGGAATATGCATAGTCGTGTATTGCATACAGTCATGGTGACAGCATGGCGTCGGCGCGAACGTACCGCTATGCTTCTCAGTGCGCCTCGCCGGTCGAAGGCGTTGCACTTAGTAGTAGAACCAGGGCAGTTCGGGAACACTGCCAGAAGGACTTCGCAGATGTGACCATCGAGGGTCATCACGGACCAGGCCTTGTGACTCAGCATCATCCAGTTAGACATGTGAAGCAGGACGGTGGTGAGTGCAGCCAATGCAGCTTTTTCCTTATCATACCTCCACCTTAGTCACACTGCTTCTATCCCGCGTGACACTTTCCTCTTATTACTTATCCAAACACCAGTCTATTGTGGGTCAGTACGTGTATGAACAGCATCATTATGGGAGAGGAACTCAAGGTTTTGGTTGCAAGAAAGGGCCAGATGAAGGCATGAGTAACCAGATTCAAGAATTATGTGAACACCATGGCATGCAGTTCTCAGCAAGATGTCATGCAATTAAAATTACGCTTGTCAAAGTTAGAACAGTGCTGGGCAGAGTTCGAAAGTGTGCAGGCAGAAATAGAAATTATGGATGATTCAGATGCTCAAGTAACGGAAAGAGAAGAATTTAAGAATCAATACTTTGATGTTGTTGGTCTCTATAATGCTCGCATAGAAGATAACACCTCCACATCATCAACAGAGGGTACAATGCATGAAATTAATGCGCTATGCAAACCGGAACTAAAACTGCTGGCTATCACTATCCCTACATTTCGGGGTCAGTATGATGAATGGTTGTGTTTTTATGACACCTTTAGTTCATTGGTGTATTACAACAAAGCCATAAGTGACATTCAGAAGTTTCACTACTTGAGATCATCATTACAGTGTGATGCGGCAGATGTCATCGAGTTCTTGGAGACATCTGCTCAGAACTACATTATAACCTCGAATCTACTGCGGGAGCGGTTTGAGAACAAGAGAGTATTAGTGAGCAGGCATGTATCTGCATTATTTAACATTTCACTAGTAGAACGGGAGTCAGCAAACCAGTTGAGGCAACTTATTGACAATGTCAACAAGCATGTACGAGCACTTAAGGCACTTAACCTACTGATACTTGGGATGCATTGCTAATACATTTGGTAACCAGCAAGTTGGAAAACATAACCGTTCTTGAGTTGGAGACTAAGTGCCAGCAGCAGAGCTGCCCACATTCTCTGAACTTACACAATTTTTACAGCAGCATTGCCAAGTATTAGAGGCAGTCGATCTCAGTCGGTCTCACAAAAAACTGGACACAGTGTAGGTAGCAACAGGAGTGTCATCCCCAGTAGTCGACGACAGTTTTCAGGCACAGTATCATATATCACATCACAAAATTGTAATTGTAAGGTATGCGACATGGTGCATCCACTGTATCAGTGCGAAGCCTTTCAGAAAATGTCAGTAGTTGACCGCATCAAGTCGGTACGAGAGTCAGGGCTATGTATGTTTCAACTGTCTCAGGAGTGGCCATCAAGTAAGTCAATGTCATTCTGGTGGATGTAAGCATTGTAACGAAACACATAATTCTCTTTCACATTCCAGTACCACTCCTGGCGGTAAGGACTCCAGAATAGGAACAAACCTAACTGCATTGCAGATGCAAGGGGACAACTCAGTCTCCGCTACAACATGAATTCGATTCCAATGCTGCAATGTCATGCATGGCCAGCACCGAAGTAGGAACTTCACAAGTATTACTGCCCACAGCAATAATTAATGTGCGAGATTCTCGGGGTGGTGATAAGTTTATATGTGTACTGCTCAATTGTGGTTCACAGGCAAATTTCATCACAGAATGTGCTGTTCAACGGTTCGGCCTGAAGAAACACAGGACATCATCATCAATCGCAGGAATAGGTCAATCAGAACAGCAAGCTCATCACAGAGTGTCGTGCACTGTCAACTCACATTTCAATGCATATTCCTGTAACATCAACTGTCTTGTGTTGCCCAAGATTACCCACGATCTTCCTGTTGCACAGATAACCATATCAGACTGGAAACTACCACCAGCATTTCAATTGGCAGACCCCAACTTCAATTCGCCAGGCAGAACTGACATGCTGCTAGGGGCTGTGGTCTTCATGAGTTTGCTGTGTATTGTACAGATCAAACCAGCTGAAAACGTCCCAACCTTTCAGAAAATCACACTCAGATGGATTGCATCTGGGAGGGCGACCTCGTTGACAACAGCGCACACAGCCTACAAGTGCCACCTCGTCACTAATGAGGACCTTCACCGACAACTACAAACGTTCTGGAGGCTGGAGACTGTTTCAGATAGGCCACACCTAACTCCCAAGGAGACCCTGTGCGAGAAGTACTACACAGAAACCACAAGGAGAGACAGCACAGGACGATATGTAGTGAACTTGCTATTGAAGAATGAAACTGTTCATCTAGGTAAGTATGTGGAGGTGGCATGGACACGACTTCATCAACTGGAGAAAAAGTTACAAAAAAATCCTACACTCAAGTCTGAATACTCACAGTTCATGCAGAAATATGAATTGCATAATCACATGGAGCCCATCACCACATCTGAAAAAGACAATACAGCAAGCCAATTCGATCTACCACATCATGCCGTCATGAAGGAGTCCAGCACCACTACAAAGTTACGAGTTGTTTTCGATGCATCAGCGAAGTCATCTGCAGGAACATCACTCAACGACTGTATGCTGGTTGGCCCCATCATCCAACAAGACCTGTTCTCTATCATAATACGCTTTCTCACTCATAAGGTGGAATTGACAGCGGATATCGCCATGATGCATCGACAAATTCTCGTTGAGCCTTCGCAGACTGACTTGCAGCACATTCTATGGCGCGAAGAACCCGACCACGATATTCAAGTTTTTAAAAATAGACTCAAAACCATTACATATGGAATGGCTGCCGCACTATTTCTAGCAGTAAGAACACTCCACCAATTAGCCTCAGATGAGGAGCATGACTTCCCACAAGCAGCATCAGTTCTGAGACGGAATTTTTAAATGGATGACGTATTGACTGGGGCAGAAGTGTACAGGATGCCATGACACTACAGCAGGACTTGACATCACTACTTCAACGAGGAGGATTCTCCTTACGAAATTGGACCTGTAACATCCCAGATGTGCGGCAACATTTATCACCTGATGAACGAGCATCCAATCATGAAGTTGACTCAAAGGTAGAACACTCAAACAAGACATTAGGAATTCTATGGAATGCCGAAAAAGATTATTTCCATTACAATGTCAAGGTGTCTGCACATACTATTAAAATCTCAAAATGGGCAATATTATCAGAAATATCTCAAGTTTTTTATCCATTAGGACTCATCGGGCCTGCTATCCTGAAGGCCAAGATATTCATGCAGACTTTATGGCAGTTGCAGTTGCAATGGGATGAGTTACTACCATCTACTCTACATTCAACCTGGAGCCAGTTCCGAAGTGAGCTGACCACACTCAACAGAATTCAAATTCCTAGAGCAGTAACTGCAAACCCGACGATGGAACTACAGGTTCATGAATTTTGCGATGCATCAGAGGCAGCTTATAGGGCATGTGTTTTCCTTCGGCACACTGATAGTCGTGGACATGTTTCTACAAGCCTGTTGTGCTCCAAATCTCGAGTAGATCCATTAAAGAAGTTGACCTTACCTCGTCTGGAATTGTGTGCTGCAGTGCTCCGGTCTCAGCTCATCAATAAAACACTTAGTGCAATCAACATCTCACACAACTCATGCACCCTTTGGTCTGACTCAACTGTGGTTCTGGCTTGGTTGAAGGCCCCACCTGGCAACTGGAAGACTTTCGTTGCCAACCGAGTGGCAGAGGTGCAAGAACTGACACAAAACATGGAATGGAAACATGTCAGCACCTCAGACAACCCTGCAGATCACATTTCAAGAGGTATAACTCCACACCAATTGGCAAACTTAACTGATTGGTGGTATGGTCCAGCCTGGCTGAGCCAAGAAGCATCATCATGGCCAACACCAACCAAAATCACCATATGTGATGAACCAGAACAAAGGGGAACTCATATCATGATCGCAGTCTCACAGGCTTTGGATGTCACTGACAGGTACTCATCACTACAGAAGCTGAAACGAGTACTTGCAAACTGTCATCGATTCATCAACACACTAGAGCAGCCTTACCTGAGCACATAGATGGGCCCCTAAGGGTGTCAGAATTAACTGCAGCCTTCGAAGGTGCCATTAAGTGTGAACAGGGTGTGCAGTTAGCTCAGGAAATCAGTGATCTTAGGGCCGGGCGACAGGTTAACGCGAAAAGCAGAACTAGGAACTTGCACCCTTTTCTTGATGAGTCAGACCTTCTTAGGGTGGGCGGAAGAATTCAGCATGCACTTGTGGAGTACGATCAAAAGCATCCAGTACTTTTATCAAAGAACAGTAGATTGGCGAAGCTCATCGCAAGGGACGAGCATGACAGACAACATCATGCCGGGCCACAACTATTGTTAGCAGTGATGCGACGAACCTGTTGGCCATTTAGTGCGCGTAGCCTAGCTCGCAAGACGGTTCATGAATATATACAATGTTTTAAAACAAGTCCAAGATCTGCACATCAACTCATGGGTGACCTTCCCTCACAAAGAGTACAACCTGCAAGGCTATTTATGCACACACAGGTTGATTTCTGCGGTCCCATCTTAATTCGACCAAACTTCAGACGTGGAAGCTCCGCTGTTAAGACTTATGTTGCAGTCTTCATATGCCTTAGCATGAAGGCAGTGCACATAGAATTAGTGTCTGCCCTAACAACTGCAGCATTCCTAGCAGCTCTGAAACGATTCATCTCAAGACGTGGGAAGTGTGGACATATTTACTCAGACAACGCAACGAACTTTGTTGGAGCACAGCATGAGCTTGCAGAATTTTACTAACTGTACCATACTGAGGAGCATCAGAGAGCCGTGAGACACGCTTAATCCAGAAAATATTCAATGGCATTTTTTGCCACCAAGATCACTACATTTTGGGGGCCTGTGGGGGGCGGCGGTGAATTAGTTTAAGCATCACCTACGAAGAGTGATAGGTACAGCACTCCTAACATTCAAAGAGCTCTACACCTACTTGACCCAGATAGAAGCCTGCCGGAACTCTCATCCTCTATCCTAATTGTCGAATGATCCCACCCATCTAAGTCCTCTCACTCATGGTCATTTCCTCACCGGTGATGCACTCACTGCCTCAATTGGGCCGAATCTGCGGGATGTACCTCGCAACCGTCTATCTAGATGGCAGCACATACAACAGCTCATTCAGCACTTCTGGTCACACTGGTCACAGGAGTATCTGGCCACCCTTCAAGGCCGAACCAAATGGACAATGGAGGCAAAGAACCTCGAGCTAGGGCAGTTGGTTATAATCTAGGAGATGCACCTACCCCCACTGAAATGGACCATGGGTCGAATTATGGACTTACATGCCAGTGAAGATGAACGTGTTCGTGTTATGTCCGTCAAAACAGCAATTGGTGTGCTCAAGAAAGCAGTCACCCGAATTTGCCCCCTCCCTAGCTCGGGATAACCTCACCAATTCAAGTACAACATGATCGTAACCACCAATGTCGATTAGATACCTAAGGCTTCTTCAACAAACATTGAACTGACTTGATCTGTATACTTTCCAACTGTTGAAAGGTCATCCTTTCAAGGTCGGTGGCATGTTTGGGTTGTGTTTGAACTGCTGTGTTTTGCCAACTGGCAGCAAGCGTGCCGTATCTCCAGGAGCCTCCAGGTTGTCCACCCCTGAGGAGGTTCCAATAACACAACAGGAGGAGGCAGGCGGATACGCTGGAAGGACAGGGGACTGGGGTGACAAGTGGAGTAAGTGGAGAATGTAGCTACCGTTAAAACCAGGCACTGTGTTGAGCAGAATAAAACAGTTGAGTACAGCAGTGTCATCAAGTCATTCATCTATCATAACATGACACGTTTTGGCGTCAACAATTATTTTTGAAACACAATTTGTTGGTTTCCAACTAGGGAAGACTGGGGTTAACTGGGCCATCAGGATAAGTGGGCCATTTGAAGTAAAAAAATGATGGAAATTTTCAACCAAACGATACATTGTACATGTGCAGTTAGTGACACTGCATTGTTGCATGATGTATGGTGGAATATTTTGCAGTACATTTTTTGTGAAAATCAGAGTCCAAAAATCAAAGGTAAGTATATAATTATTTGTTAGTAGTTCGTGATAGCATTAATTTTTTTGTTATTAAAACAGATTTATTTAAGGAAGTCTATATTACAGTATGTGGCTTGTAATTAAGTTTGTAACAACACAGTCACTTGTTCTCAAAAGGTTGCGGTTAGCTGTTATATTGTAAATAAAAAAAAGGTATTTGTGAATGGGGTTAAGTGGTCCATGGCACATATAACCTGCCACATTTCTGCAGAACTAATTGTGTAAAATTTTGACATTTCTTGATAATTTGTTGTTACAGACTTATGAAAATGCCCAGAAAGAGACAGCGTACGACCGATAGCAGGTTGTATCCTGCAGTGGCCATTCAGACAGCTGTTGAGAAAGTTCTGAAAGAAGGCTCCTCCATAAGACAGGAGGCAAAGATAGGAAATATTCCAAGGTCTACAATAAAGGGGTACGTCTTAAAGACAACTGAATTTAGAAATGATAATGTAAATTTCAGACCATATTCATAACACCTTGAAATATTTTCCCACAAGGAAGAAATATTGCTAACATGCACGCTTGATACACCACAGCATGTCAACGCAATCAGCAAGAAAGTTAGCATATGAATATGCCACTGTCAATTGAAAAGAAATGCCTTCAAATTGGCCTACTAATAAGATGTCAGGTAAAGAACAGCTGTATAGTTTTATGAAATGCCTCTGAGAGCCCCTGAAGAAACTAGTCTTTGGGAGAACAACAAGGTATATTGCTACAAATGATTTTTTTTTTTACAAAAACCTGCAAACCCTTAAAGAAAAATACCACCTTGCTCCTCAAGCCATCTACAACCTAGATGAAACTGCTGCAACAACTGTTCATAAACCCCAGAAAATCTTAGCAGTCAAGGTGACACAACCCGCAAGATGCTTAGTATATATGTTATGCTCGCCCCCATATTTAATTACTATTTTAGAGTTAGGCTTACGTTTTTTTGCCAAAAAGGGTCACCTAAATCCAGCATTGTGAGCCATGTTGCCATAAAACTAAAGATGTTAAAGATGCTTATATTTTCCGGTTTTGTATGTATATATGTATTCACGCCCGCCATAACAAAAGTAAACAAACGGAAACTATGCAAACAACGCCAGGTTGAGAATTATAAACTTTAGAAAGAGAAAATGTGTATATAAGTATTGGAAACATAATATTATTAATTTTCTGTATTTGTTTAGTGCTTTATTTATATAATTTTTGGCAACACTGACATTTTCATGGCCCTGCGAGAATGTTTCAACATAGTCACGTATTTTTTGGCAGAGTATGGGAGATTTTTTGAGTGTTGGAGTGGCCTACCTGCTAGCCAGCAGACGGCCTCCTCCCCAGTGGCGGCCATTTTCATCACCCACTAACATTACTTTAAGTCCCCCTCAGGGGTATATAAGGCGGGTGCTCGCCTAGCCAGATCAACAATCTAGGGCTCGGGCCTCCTCCCCGAGCAAGCCTAGGCACCTCCCCCAACAACGAAAGGGTTGCTTCCTGAGAAGGGAGTCTAAGCCTGGTCCTACCCTACTCTTCTGCCAAAAACTCGTTTTGTTCAGGAGATGCGCCCTAGCCGCACGGGAAGTATAAGAGAATGCACCCTACCATGAGTTTAACTAGTCGCCACGAGGCGCATATCTATGACCGCCGGGTGCGGAAGTTAAGTCAGTCTATGAGAAGTTCTGGGGCTGCATTATAAGTGACCACACGGTCGAGTATAGAGAACATTGTGTGTAAAAGCAGTATTGTATGAAGACCAGTGCAAAAGCCATATTCTATAAAGACCAGTGTAAACAGTGATTGTAAAAGTGTACAGGTTGAGTTACAATATATACAGTTCAAGTGCATTCTTAGTTTAATTTCTTAAGTAAAGTACTCATGTCTAATACCGAGAGTTTGGTAATCAATTTATCGCCAGAGGAGAAAGCACTAATTGAAGGCTGCAGGGTAGAGGCCGCAGCTAAGCGCCGACAAGCAGTAGTAAATGTTACTGACATATCTGTGGGAATAATCCCACCGCCCCAAAAGGCATCAGGGAAAGCAGTGACTCTTCCAAAATTTTGCCATCGCTATAAGGATACCGAGAACCAACCTCCCAAAACCAAACGTAAATGCGATAACTTCAGCCGCATCCTCAGGGTTGTGCGACGCCTTCAGCGACTATTGATAAGCCCAATTAAAACACCAGAAAAGCCTGCACCTTTACCACACCCTCATGTTCAGCAGCTTAAGAGGGATGCCGATTCCGAGCCGAAAAGTTTGTCGGACCGAAAACGCCGCCTCCTGAAGGAGCTATTCTAAAAGGTGAGTGGATAGCATGACTTCATAAAAAGTGAGAATTTTCCCGCTCTGCTGTAGAGAATGTGTTGTGTCGACTGCCCAGGAAACCACTCTCCTCGGATGCCCAGCAGGCTCTCCTCCCTTTCAGGGAACCATCATGCTAGCTAGTTTTGCATCATTGAAGGAATACTTAAACTCAACCCCTTTGCCAGCAGAGTGACGAAAATTTTTTTTCTCGTGCCCAACGTGGGGCCGATTATCGAAGCAGTGACTTCAAGCAGGTGAAGTTGCCAGTAAATGCCACCCCTGAGAAGCCCCTCCGAGTTCGGAGTCATCTCAAGAAAAAAAACTTTGTGGCGCCCAGAAACCCCAATATGGACGATGAGGAGACAAACGATATACTAGCACCTCCGTGCTCTCTCAGTACATGCACCCACAGAGGAACTTACCTCATCGCTGGTACCCACTGCGCCCAAGAGTATCACCATACCTATTTAGGGTGCGGTGACACCCCAAAGAATACAAAAAGAATACAAAAGTACTGGAGTACCGATGTGCCGGGTGCAAGCAGAGACAGCTCCAGTGTGCCGAACCACAGTGCCTCGGCACAGGCAACTACCAGATCCAGTGTATCACCTGCCTCTTGGTCTACCACTACGCCTGCCTAGGATGGCCGGACGAGCCACCCGGCTTTCAAGGGCTCTCATTCCGCTGCCGTGTGTGCAAGATAACAGCGACAGAGGCCGACCAGAGACCAGCCGAGTAGAAGCACCACCCGAGAGAGGCAACTCAGAGCACCTCCTTTTGCGACAGTTCTCTGGCAAACCCCATGAGAATCCTGTCTCCTTCTTGAGGGAGTGTGAGGAGGAACTATGCCAGAAACACATCCCTCAGATGCACTGGGTGCAACGAATTCGCCTCCAGCTGTAGGGACCCGAACTTACCAGGTGGGACAAATACAGCGAGTATGTTGCCACCTGGACACAGCTCAAGGAAAGATTAAAAGCCTGATTCACAGGAACCGAGGTGATGAATCGGCTGACACGTGACCTCTACAGCATCAACCAGTGAACAGATGAGGATGCAGAAATATTTATTTGCAGAAAGGCACAAATGTACGATCGTGTGCATCCCGAGGGAGGAGAAGAAGCCTGCATCTCCATTATCACTGAGATGCTCCAGCCCAATCTGAGGACATTCCTGAGGAACCCTCGGCCCATCACCCTTGAAGAGTTAATTGAGAGGACCAAAGCTTTGGAGCTCGACCGACCAGGGCCAAGACCTTCCAGCAGAGCAGAACCACCACCAAGAGCTCCGAACCCAAGTCCCAATCCAGAGAAATCCAAGCCAGCGCCTGGACCAACACTACCTAAATGCTGATATTGCCCTGCACGACAATTCCATGTTGACTGTGATGTCTACAAAGCCAAGCCAGCCAGCTGCCAACCTCCTAGGATCCAACAAAGGAACACAGGACCTCCGACGGGAAAATCCATGGCCGGGAACAAGAACAGATCCACCAACCCGGCCCACAACAAAGAGTCTACGGACTAAAGGCCCCAAGCGACAAGAACCCTGTCCGACTTCCCCAAATATGGATCAGCGTGGATCAGCAAGAAATCCTCGCCATCCTGGACACTGGGGCTACAGCAAATTTCATAAGGACGCAGTGCATACCGCCGAAGAGGACGAACGAAATGACGCCCACAATGCAGTCAGCGCAGCTGGCTCGAAGTCAGACCTTCCTTCCATTGGATGGCGAAGCCACACTACCACTAACCACGCCTGCAGGGACCGCCGATGGCATTTTCCTGGTCACACCCTAATTAGATGAAGAGATGATACTGCGACAATCATGGCTGCAAAATATGCAGTGCATTATCGACTGCGGCCAACGCCAGCTACACCTGGGAACCAAGACACGGCACACCCTGCACTGGGACATGCCACTGCTAGAGAGACCAACCCAGATCATCCACCCAGAAGACATAACCTCCCAGTCATCTGAAGACGACCAGAGCCAACTCCTCCAGCTGCTAAACCAGCACATAGCAGCATTCCAGACTGGAGGACCCCTCCGACAGACCCAGATTTGTGACCACGACATTCAGTTCGCCCATCAGCACCCTATCTACTGCAAGCCCAGCATCCCCTCGGAGAAGAAGAAATAAATCATCAGAGACTACGTCGCCAACATGAGGCAGCAACGAATAATCGAGCCTACAGACTCACCCTATAACTCTCGCAGTGTGCTAGTGCAGAGGGGCGGAGATACACGTTTTTGCATGGATTACTCGCCTCTCAATCATATAACTTTGCCTGTCGCCCCTCCTGCAATCAACATCACCGACATACTCAGGAGCCTGGGAGAATCCAGGATGTTCTCCACGATCGACATGCAGAGTGGTTATTGGCAGGTGCCAGTGAAACCAGAAGCCCGAAATTACACCGCCTTCACGACCCCTGGTGGAGAGCAGTTCCAGTTCAGAGCCATGCCCTTTGAACTTAAAAACACCCCAGCAACCTACCAAAAAATGATGAACTGCACTGTGTTAGCCTGCTACCTCGGAAGATTCTGCATTGCCTACATCGACGACATTGCCGTCTTTTCCCAAGATTGGCAACAACACAGGCAGCATCTCCACGAACTCCTGGAACGTCTTCTCCTCTATGGACTCATAGATAAGTGTCACTTTGGTAAGCCCACAGTGGAATACCTGGGAGATGTGGTCACTCCCGATGGGGATCAACCTCAAGCCTGCAAGATTCGGTAAATCCTGGAGACCGAAACCCCGAGGATCCCGAAACAGCTGCGCCAGTTTCTCGGCCTCTGTAATTGGCTGAGAGACTACACCCAGGGCATTTCTCACTAAATGGAACCCCTCACCCGCCTGCTGTCAACCAAACAGAAACGCTGGAAGTGGAGAGCGGCAGAAGACGCAGCCTTCCCAGATCTGAAGCAGCAATACCACAGCCTACCAATGCTCCACACATCACTCATCATATTGCAGACAGATGCCAGCCAGGTCGGACTAGGAGCTGTGGTATAGCAGGAAACCCCAGAGAAGTAGCGTGTCATCATATTTGCCAGCACTCGGCTCAGCCCAACAGAACGAAAAAATGACATCCATGAGCAGGAGTGCCACGGCATAGTCTGGGCCATCTGCAAATATCGATACCTCCTGGAAGATAGACAGTTTATATTGCGCACTGACAACTAAGCCCTCAAGTGGCTGTACTCTACTTGTGCCAAGAAGTCCAGGTTAGCAAGTTGGATCCTTCTGCTCCATGAAATTCTCCTTCGAGATAGAACAGTGTCTGGGAAGAGAAAACCTCCCCGACGCCCTCTCCCGAGCACCAGAGGACACCTGCGAGACCACCAAACTTCACCAGTGGAAAAATACTCTCCCACCAGAACCCACATCTCAACCACCAACTACCTGAACACAGAAGCTGTAGAAGATGGCTTTCACCAACAAAACGACTTGGAGAAGTTCCTCAAAGAGTAACAAGATGACCCCGAGATCAGGCATCTCTTAGCCAGCCATCCAACCTGCTACAAGGACGAGCAAGGATACATTTGGTTCCTGCCTAGCCCTACGAAAAGATGAAAGATATGGGTACCCCACTCGCTGAGACAGTCATTGTGCAATTACTTCTACGGTCATCCACTAGCTGGACACCCCGGAGCAACCGAGACCATGCACCAGACACACAGGAGGCATGCCTGGACAGGCAGTACCAGGGATATCCCCGCTATGTCGCCCAGTGCCAAGCCTGTGTCACACTCAAACCCAGGCCAACAGAACCTTCAAGCCAAGTCGGACACCTCGCCGACCCACCACGCCATGGAAGCAGATAGCCTTGGTACGAGACGTAGTGAAGACCTACCCGCCCCAGAAGCTTCCAGTGGCCTAGCAGCAGTGCACACCAGGATGAGTTTCGCCACCAGAAGACCCCGAATTGAGAGAACTTTAAAGCTATTGTAAACCAACTTTGTAAATTAGCCAGGATGTACCTGACCCATTTCTATTTTGTTACCCTAGTCATAAATTTATTTCACGGAACCTCGCTTAGCCAGTCATGGGGGAGATGACGCACCCCACAAGCTGCGTATTGTATATTTTACGGTCGATGCCGTATTTTATTGTTTTTGTCCAAGGGGTCACTTAAATCCAGTACTGTGAGCCATGTTACCATAAAATGTAAAAATAAAGAGTTAAAGATGCTTATATTTACAGTTTTTATATGTATAAATTAATGCCCGCCAAAACAAATGGAAGCTATGCAAACAACGCCAGGCGGAGAATTATGAACTTTGGAAAGAGAAAATGTGTATATAATTATTGTAAACGTAATATCATTAATTTTGTTTTTATTTAGTGTTTTACTTATATTCTTTTTGGCAACACTGATATTTTCACGGCCCTGCAGGAAAGTTTTAACATAGTAACGTTTTTTTTTTTACCAAAGTGTGGGAGATTTGTGGGAGCTGGAGTAGCCCGCATGCTAGCCAGCAGACGGCCTCCTCCCCAGTGGCGGCCATTTTCATCACCCACTAACATTACTTTAAGTCCCCCTCAGGGGTATATAAGGCGGGCGCTCACCTAGCCAGATCAACAGTCTAGGGCTTGGCCTCCTCCCCAAGCAGGCCTAGGCACCTCCCCCAACCACGAAAGGGTTGCTTCCTGAGAATGGAGCCTAAGCCTGGTCCTACCCTACTCTTCTGCCAAAAACTCGTTTCGTTCAGGAGGCATGCCCTAGCCATGCGGGAAGTATAAGGGAATGCACCCTACAGCGAGTTTAACTAGTCGCCACGAGGCGCATATCTATGACCGCCAGATGCGGAAGTTAAGTCAGTCGAAGAGAAGTTCCGGGGCTTCATTAAAAGTGACCACGCGGTCGAGTATAGTGAACATTGTGTGTAAAAGCAGTATTGTATGAATATCAGTGTAGAAGTCTGTGCTGGGACAGCACCTCCCGTCTGAAGAGGATGTGATTCGGAACCTAGTGCCTACCAATATTGTGCCCCCTGAACTATCTATCTGAATTAATTATGGTGCCCCATGTTGGTGATGACGTCTGGACTATGCATTTACCAACGTTGCGTCTTTGGACTGTGGCGCGCGCATGCCTCGCCGCCTCGAATAAGTTCGGGTCTACTCGACAGTCTTCGTTGTTCCCTCCCTTCGGCCGACCTACCTTCCCCCCCCCCGGCTGCCAGGCCTCCTGCCATCGTGTGTTGGGCGACTCTTCGTACTGCTCCTGACCTGCTAGGTTCTGCCTCTCCACACTCTACCTCTGCTGGCAAGCCTTGGTAAGTGTTATTCTGTGTTAGGTGCTTTTGTATGATGGTTAAGTGATTCGCATGCTTATTTCTTGTTCGGTTTAACTTTATATCCTTTTTTGCTTTTGTAGTTACCATTTTACCTCTTCACCTTTCATTTTAATTTCACAGCCGGTCGGGCGTAGATGTGGAGAGTGGAATGGAGTCGAGGTATTTTTTCTGAACATTTGTTATTTAACTTTAAATAATCTACCTAGTCTGGGAGGACGTTTTGGTTAAGGCCGTTGTGCCCTCAATTTCATTTGTATTATTAGTCATATTTTGTACATGATTTTTGTTACCACGAATGTGAACTTGAGCCTTAATAAATCTCCCGTTTTGACCAGATTCTGATTTCGGTTCCTGTAGAGTTGAATCTCCCATTTTACTTTGTATTGTTTAATTATTGTATTCTGTGTTGAGGCCTTGGTTTTGTGTAACTCCTCTCTGGGATTAGCCCGTGTTGGTCAGACTTAACCTTAGTTAGGTTTTCAGTCTGGCTGTTCGTACCCAGAAGGGCACAAGCCATATTGTATAAAGACCAGGGTAAAACAGCGATTGTAAAAGTGTACAGACTGACTGAATTACAATATATACAATACAAGCACATTTCTTAGTTTCATTTCTTAAGTAAAGTACTCATGTATGACACCGAGTGTTTGGTAATCAATTTATCGCTAGAGGAGAAAGCACTAATTGAAGGCTGCACGGTAGAGGCTGCAGCTAAGCGCCGACAGGCAGTAGTAAATGTTACTGACATACCTGTGGGAATAATCCCACCGCCCCAAAAAGGCATCAGGGAAATCTGTGACACTCGCAGAACTTTGCCATCGCTATAAGGATACTGAGAACCAACCACCCAAACATAAACGCGATAACTTCAGCCGCATCCTCAGGGATGTGCAACTCCTTCAGCGACCATTGATAAGCCCAATAAAAACACCAGTAAAGCCTGCACCATTACCACACCCTCGTGTTCAGCAGCTTAAGAGGGAAGCTGACTCCAAGACGAAACGTTTGTCGGACCGAAAACGCCGCCTAGGTGAGTGGATAGCACGCCTACCCCACTCCCCTTCATGAAAAGTGAGAATTTGCCCGCTCTGCTGTAGAGAATGTGTTGTGTCGACTGCCCAGAAAACCACTCTCCTTAGGACACCTAGCAGCCTCTCCTCCGCTTCAGGGAACCCTCATACTCGCAAGTTTTGGTTCATTAGAGGGAAACAAACTCAACCACTTTGCCAGCAGAGTGGCGACAAAAGGAACAATGCATATTGGACAGCTGACATCAGCAGAAAGGGGAACTCTTGTTACAATGGTACCAATTATTGGAGCAACAGGTAGAGCTGTTCCACAGTTCTTAATAGTCCCAAGAGTAAACTTTGAGAACAAAGTTATGAATAACACTCCACCTTGATCTATTGGAGCAGCAACATCACCTTGACGGCAGCTTACTTTTGCCATGAGAAGCCAACAAAAGACCACACCAAACTCATTATTTTAGACAATCTTAAGAGTAATCTTAGCATTGCAGCTCTATCAGTTACAAACGAAAACAGCATTATTCTACTCATGTAACCTCCACATTACAGCCATAAGCTGCAACCACTTGATGTCAGTGTGTTTTATGCTTTCAGGAAACAATATTACAACAATACTTGCAGCAACTGGAAGGTCAACAATTCAGGAAGATATATTTCTCTTTATGACATTGGTAGTCTGATAGGGGATGCTTTTCATTTAATATTTACACAAAAAATATTTGTAGTGGTTTTACAGGCATTAGAATAGAACCATTGAACAACAGCTTATTTTCAGAAGATTTTCTTTCTGCTTATGTGACAGAAAGGCCTGCTCCATTCACGTTCTAGTGAATAACCTTCCACATCTCAGTCTAATGATTTAGGCCTACATTCCACATCTCAGTCTAATGACTTAGGTCTACATTCCAAGTCTCCAACTACAAACTTAACGACCACAACTATGTCTAATGACATACCTGGCCTACCAACTGCAATTCAGTCAAATTACACACATATTGCAACTTGGAAAAACAGAATATTATAACACCTGAACAAGTTTGTCCCCATCTGAAATCTTCAGACAGAAAATGTAACAACAGTCGAAGAACTGTGAAATTAATATTCATAACAGAAACACCTGTCAAGAAATGCTTGAAAGAAAAATCAAAATTAATTGATATGATCTTTGAAAGAACTGTGCAATGGGAGTTCATGACTAGATTCAGTTTCTTGGACGTACTCCATTGCAAAATTGAATGACTGTCAATCAAAACTAAACAAATAAAAGAAAACCATAAAATAAGCAAAGTATTGTTGCGTGCCATGTACCTGAAGGCCAGTGGTCGGCAGCTGTTTCGTAACACCTTGAGGGCTGGCCGATGATTCAAAGCCCAGGTGGCTCATAGTGGGAATCCCGCCGAAACTACGTCATAGATACCTGTCCCAACTGCGTCTTAACCCTTCGAGGGCGGCCGACGTGACTACAAGCACATCCGAAACATGATGAAATATCTATTTTTAGACCCCTGTAATGCGGGGAACACCCGACTGTCTGGGCTAGTATAAAAGCACAGAATCGGCACATTTGAAGAGAGTTCGCTATTGGTAGTGCTAGAGGAAGGTGCTACGCCCGTGGAGAGAGACTGGTGAAGACATCTTGGTGACGTCAAAGTCTTCTGTGAGGCGGCAGGGGGCTACCTTCGGAGCAGTGTTTGGCGATACAAGAGGACTGCTGCGGCGGGCTGACAGGCGAAGAGGAGGTGCGCGACGGGAGTCGAACAGAAGACCTCAAGAGTGAAGACAGCGGTGCACTCGGGGTGCTGCGCAGCACATGGTGAACCATCACCACTTCGGACTGATAAGGTTGTACATTGTCATTATTAGAAATACTGTTGATTGGATATATGACTGAATTTTATTGTGCTTTATAGTGTTTAATTGATGGTAGACTTTTCTTGTGCTTTAATTGTCAAAGTTAATTAACGTGTCTGTGACACAGGAGTAATTGTGTGCATAACTAATTGTGTTGTGAGAGTTCTAGTTGATTACTGGTTTGTGTATTTCGTAGCTTTGTGAGCTATTAAATCCAGTACTTAATTTAACTCTTTTATTTGTAATTCTAAGACCTCTATCCCAAAGAACTCATGGGAATTGCCCACATGTAAAGTTTGTGTCTCAAACTTGTAACAGTATGCTTAGTCAGCAAGATACATACACAACATGAAATTCCAAGACGGAATCGGGTCAAATAAAAACAAGGAACAAACAGATAATAAATGAAATTAATAACAAAAGAAATAAAAAACCAAATAACATGTGACACAACGATGAGACGAAACAACAAACACAGTAGATATCAGACACGAACAGAAAAATAACAAAAGAACACAACAAGTAGACGAGACAAAACGCAACAGATATCAGACATATACAGACAAGACAAAAGACACAATGGAGAGACGAAACAAAACACAGTAGTTTTCCAGACAGACAGTGTTACGACGTTTCGGGAACTGGAATCTGTTCCCGTCATCAGGTAGACACACAGGGTTCAGGAACACGAGTGTGACTGATGAGACTGGAAAAACCATGGGTGTACTCAACCCATCACAACCAATCAGAGTCAATCTATGCTGCGCGACCAATAAGGAGACAGCTCGTCTCCCATTGGCTGAGCAGGATAAGTGGGCCGACCCTATATATACCCATGGTTTTTCCAGTCTTGTCTTGTCTGTATATGTCTGATATCTGTTGCGTTTTGTCTCGTCTACTTGTTGTGTTCTTTTGTTATTTTTCTGTTTGTGTCTGATATCTACTGTGTTTGTTGTTTCGTCTCATTTTTGTATCGCATGTTATTTGGTTTTTTCTTTTGTTATTAATTTCATTTATTATCTGTTTGTTCCTTGTTTTTATTTGAACCGATTCCATCTTGGAATTTCATGTTGTGTATGTATCTTGCTGACTAAGCATACTCTGCTTATTTTATGGTTTTTTTTATTTGTTTGGTTTTCATTGACAGTCATTCAATTTCGCAATGGAGTACGTCCAAGAAACTGAATCTAGTCAAAATTAATTGCTAAGAAGAAAGCTGCAGTTTAAAACCAAAGAATGTTAAAGGAAATTAAGATATGCCCTGAGAAACTCAAACGAAAACTTTTTGAAGATTCATCATCTCCTGATGAAGAACCTCCTGAAAGTTGAATCGCATTATGTTCATTGAATGTGAGTGAAGAAAATTACCTTCCTCTGTCTGTTGGGTCATATGCCTTGGTAAAAGTTCAAGAAAAAACTAAATGTTCTTTCAGACATTACAAATGTAAAGTAGCTGTCATTGATGAGGGTGGATTTAAAGGAAACTTCTTGAAGAAACTTCTTGGCACGATGAGACATGCCTACAGATATGTCTTCATACACCGTTTGACAGACATAAGAATTTTGCAACTACCAGTAAACGAGAGTTCAGATATATTTGCTAATATGACTTCTTTTCAGAATGACTTAAATGAATATATCATTTATTGACATTTTGAAGTTTAATGATCTAGGTTATGTTAGGACTACCTACTGAGATTCATGATTTTTTTTTCTCTTTTATGTTATTAATTGATATGCGTGATGTTTTTTATAATTAATAATGCTGTTTCTGTAGTACAGACTGTCTCCAAGAGTGAAAAGGTGATTTTTTTCAATCTATTCACCATATATTACAAACAAACCCTGACCCTCATAACCTGCTTGGGACCATTATGCACAGGTTTAGCTTTTAGTTTGTACACACAACAAATTTAACAGGAACACAATAAAAATGGTCAAGTTTTAGTCTAAAGAACATGCTGAATACACCTAAGTGTTTCCTGGCTATGTACTGTTGAAAATAAAAATTTTAAAAATAAGATCTCTAGCATGGCCCAGTTAGCGCTGTCTTCCCCTACGTACCGTATTCTACAAGTAAGCTGTCTTTAAAGGCTATAATATTATGTTTCCAGAACTGATAGGAAATAATCAACAATACAAAAGTTCGGTAACAAAGAAAAATTCAGCAAAAGATGATTTGAATTGGCACCACTTTAAATTCAATTATTATTTGGTAGTGATGCTTATCAGTGTTCAGAGCAAGTGTTTCAGAATACAGTAGAACCCTCATTTAACGAAATGTCATGGGACCCAAAAATTTTTAATCTAAATCAGTGTTTCATTACATTCAACTTCACATTTATTCACCCCTCCCCCTCCCAAAAAAAAACAAGTTACACTAAGCCCCCGATTTTACGAACCCTGGATTTAACGAAGGTAGCGATTCTACGAATACAATCTCAGGAACCCTCAAAAAATAACAAAATTATATGACAAAAAAAATTGTAAGGAATTACGTTGACAATGAATAAAACATACTGTATCTAATTCACAGCATTAAAATATGAATTGTAGAGTTGCAGTTATTACTTGGTAAGTCACA
>PNEQ01045550.1:0-29002 GCA_003012365.1 Medauroidea extradentata
CGTCACCGTCCACGGCTTGAAGCATATACAAACCCATTATAAAATATTTTTGTGTTTCAAATAAATTTCTAAAAGTACCAAAAAAAATTTCAAATTTTGAAATTTTTTATTTCACATAAATATTTTTTGTAACGGGTTTTAAATGCTACAAGCCATAGACCAGGACATGTGGTTTTGATGTGATTTTTTTCATTTCATTGTTATCTGGTTTTCAAGTTTTGTATGAAGTAAAAACACGCAAATTTTGACTTTGAAGTGCCATTACGGGAAAACTATATGAGCTAATTTTTTTCCGTTAGAGGTATATGTACTCTCAAGTAATGTGTACAAAACTAACACTATTTCATACAAATATAAAATTATGTTTTTTCCCCACTTGAACAACCTTAAGATAGCCGCCTGCCCAGGTCGGCGAGTGGTGCGTAGAACTTCGGTCGTTATGAGATTATTTGAAAACTGCTCGTCGCACATGAGTGATATCTGTTTAAGAATAGCATGTGAAGGAAGTAACACGTGTTAAACCCTTTAAAGGATATTCTAGTGGTAAAAATTTGCGAAAATAGGTGTTTTGAAGATCTTCGATACGTGCATTTTGACGCAGAATATTTTCAAAGGTACAATCCTGTCAGTACAACATGATATTTAATATTACTTCATAAAATGATAATGTGACCACAGAAAGTCTCATGGAAGATAGTTGTCATAGAGAAGACAGCACACCAGTTCAATGACTTGCGCCTAGAGGTTAGGGTGAGGTGTGATGTGTGTGCTGTGTCGTCCTTATCGCTTCCGCAAAATTCGTTCACTCAGGCGGCCACCTTGAGGGAATGAAATTTCTTTGTACTTTTTAAAAAAAAAAAATCCGAAAATGATGAAAATTTACCTCATTTATGGCAATTTTTTAAAAGACAAAATTACTTTGTTGTATGTTTTTTTATATTTTAGCATAGTGCCCATAATATCTCATTTTAGTGTAAATTACTTCATTCGAGTAAGTCGCTTGGTTTTTGTTAAACCTATGTTCCTGTAACTTGCAAATTCTGACTTTGATGTCCAGCTATGGGAAAACTATGAGAGCTAAAAAATATTTATACAAGTGGCAAATGTAGTCACAAGTGACGTCTATAAAACGAACCGTATGCCAAGCAAATATTAAATTTTGGATTTTTAGCAGAACAGTTCTTTCTAAGAAACTTCTCAACGTGTTTCTAATGAGCGCGTTTATGAAAAGAGCAATCACTCAGGGGCGGATCTAGGACGAGGGGCAGACTGCCTCGGGCGCCGGGTTAGAGGCAGTGGTGTTATTTAAGGGGGGCAGGGGGCAATCCTCCCTGGATTTAGGAGGAAATGTGTAAATAAAAAATTTGTGTATTTTGTTATTTAAATCATACTAACGTAAGCACATCAAACAGAAGTTTAATTATTAAAGTTTCAAATGTTTACATGCTTAATTAATTAAAATTATACAACAATGTCACTTTCACTGAAAAAATCTAGTCCCCCCTCCCCCTCCCTTCCACCGAAAAACCTGAAATGATGCCTCTGGTTAGAAGGTTGCGTCGAAAATTTTTACTTGCGAATGAGTGTAAAAAGATACAAAATCTACCAATATTTAAACTTTTAATAGTTTTGTATTTTTGTATTTTTATTGACCTTGAACACCATATAACGTTATAAACACGGTATTTATAATTAGACTGCACACTTCAAACACTGCTAATGGTAGCTAGTAAGTGCAGGTTGTATGTATTTCTACTAATATTGTATACCGTTATTTACGTGAGCGCAAAACAACGTATGTAAGATACCGTAGAGATGATGGTATATCGCGAAAATGTTTTGTGCCAACATACCCTTGAAAACACTGTAGATTCTTGCAACATGTATGATTCGCTAATATACTTCTGACACAACGTATTTGTCTGCAGACCAATAACACACATCAAATATTACAATAGCGGGATTCTTATTGGGTCAGTCAAATAGGGCAACAGCTCCACATACAAGCTAGAGCCAGTAATCTTCTGGTAGGTTGAACATGTATTGAAGTCTAGCAAACAGTCTAGTTTTCCCGCGATATACCATCATCTCTAAAGATACGTTTATTATTGTTGGGTTGATGGACTGATGGAAAAAAAGAGGCGGGAGGAGGGGGGAAGCAAATCACAATTCTTGCCCCTAGCGAAGGAAAGCGTAGATCCGTCCCTGCGAATCGCTTCAAATGATTTCGGAATGGAAGTTTCAAAACTTCACCTTAATTGGAATGAGCATTTCGGAGCCGCTCAAAATAGCTACCAAACGTATTTTTCAATCTAGTATATCTAAACAACTACTTAGCGGGATTCGTTCGAAACTACGATGGAAAGGTGTATTGGTCTTTACTTAAAACTATTCACCAATAAAAAGATGCGGTGACCACTGACAGTGTCAGTCAGGCGAGTGATCTACGATACCACTGCATTGCAGTGTCTTGCAGTAGAGGTCAGCATCGCCCTTGGCACCGTGTCTCACTCACACTAACACACGCCCAGTAGGCGGGCGTCTTAAGAGTGCGTTGTAGATAAATAAACGTTGAAAACATCAATTGATTTCTACGCTTTTTTCGGAGCCAATGTGGATAAAATACTCAGTGACAATCCTAGCTAATGGTATTTGCCAACTTTGTGAGTAAATGTTTATCCAGAATTACTAATTCGTTACGCGTGATCTCTTGCGCCGAGGTTAAATACACGAGATCCCGGCGTCAGAGATTGTGCCTCAGAAGTTCGTAAACACTGGAGACAATTTTGTTTAAAACGTTGGCTAAAACTATTGTCCAGAATTGCTATTGTTTAATTTACGCAAATTAGCTTCAAGAAATTTACAGTTATAGATTAATGCTTTTAGCGTTGAATGATGTACCACGCCCTCTTAACGGATTCAGACTCACGTCGAACTTCAGTGCACATGTTGCATAAGGAAATCTTATAGTCGGAGCGGTACCAACTGTTGTCAGCACCCTGTGCACAAGTTTCTTCAGTGTGGTTCCACTGGTTTATATAATTGAACTACTATCCGGTTTTGTGAGTGTTTCAAGATAAGCCTACTGTCTTCCATTACTACAGGATCTCGATTTTCGTGAAAACAATATTATACCAACATTTATCGCTGCATTAAAGAGCATGGAAAGGTTCAATGTCAAGTGGACGACTGGAATTCTCAATCATCAATAAAATCTGTACTTGAAATTCGATGAGATTTTTTTCAGAGTATATATGTCACCAGCGGACGTTTATTTATAATGTACAATGCGATAGAATGCTTAACTTTCGAGTAAAAATAAAATAAAAATTGTTTTTAGGAACATAACGGCTTTAAATCACAAAATCTACAAATATGTAGAACTGCCATTTTTTATAATTTTTATATAATCATGTCTATCCGTCTAAAATACCTGAATTTCAAAAATATTCGCTTTTTAATTTGAAAATTATATTGCTCTCCGAAAATCTATAGGAGATAGTGGGCTTCGACGGGTTAATACTTGAAACAGAGAAAGGACGTTGTTTCAGTAAAAGCCACCTACGAACATAGCGATATTGCAAGATTATTTCTTAGACGTAACGGAGACATTCAGGCGTTGTAAATGTTCAATTAAAAAATCTTAAATCGCCGATTGCGTCGTTACTGGTTTCTGTGAGAAATATCAGGTGTGTGTAATCTCACGAGATAACAAACCTCCTTTATCTCCTTTATCAAAGTCGTCAGTATGAAAGAATCCACAAGTCAGCAAGTATTTTTAAATTAACTTGTTTGTCCGCATGCACTGATTCAATCAGAATATCCTCGTGGATAAATGCCAAATATTTAATACGCACATAGCGAGATTTATCACAGGTAAAATTTACAATTTTATGTCTTCATCTCCGACGTTTCTCCCTTCCCACCTTCCCAAACTCACGTATTTGTGGATATAGATTTGTCTGGACCGATACGGACCAATAAGACCCTGATAATCCATATTTGTTTTTCGAACGCGTAAAGGTAAATAATATAAAAAAATGGTCTTGCAATAATTTAATAGCTAACGTAGTAGTAGTGTGTGGGAGATCTATTTGGCAACCGTTATTTGTGCAATTTATTATCCTGTGTAGTAGATCGTTCAGTCGCATTTAAAATGTAAGCTTGTACGTTGCGATCGTGAGAAATGTTGACATACCTTAAGGCCTCGCTCTATAGTTTAGCAGTGGTTTTGAAAAAATTTTTTGTAATGCAAATTAATGCATATATCAAAAATTCCTTTGGCCGTTTTAACACTTATACATCATCGTTTACATATGAATTTTTCCGTTGCAATACACCAAACTGATTTTTAGATTTTTGCCCCTGAAATAGTACACATTTTGCTGTGGAAATTAGCCAAAATGAAGCAAAATATTTTTTTTGCCCGCAAACGGTACGTTACTTTAAAAAATGCTTTCGCAAAACTGTGTATCGTATAACTGTACACTGTGTCAAAATTTTTCAAAGTATTTGCTTAAAAAATATTTTAGTTATTTGCAATTGTTTGAAATAAACGAGAGATCATGGCCTTAAACTGGTGGTCTTTGATTTTTGCATGAGGGTGTATGACAAACTGATGTGTTTTGTTTAATGAACGCTAGTGCTAGCGAATGTTTAGTCGCAGAAGATCCACACTTGTATAACACAAACTAACACAGCGACTGGTATAAGGCAGACGATAGTATTAGACTCCCTTCGACGACAACAGATGCGACGTTTTGGGAACTGATATGTCTTCCCGTCTTCAGGCACACGAACAATCTGAGGAACTCCAACATGATTGACTGTCACACATTAAGGCGGCCGCCTACACCACGCTTTAAATTCGTTGCAGTGTGTTCGTAAACCGGTTTTTTCTACGAAAATATTCCACGTGTGCCCATTGTGCCAACGTACGAAAAGAAAACAAACTTCAGACAAGGTCGGAACCTCATTCTTTAGAAGCCACGTTCATTAAAAATACTGTTTCTAAGCCCTCCATTACAGCTAATAACAGCCTTTTCAGACTTCCGCACTTCAAAATGTACTAACCGGATGTATGTGAAACTCAGGTTGCGACCTGCACTGAACTTAGTTGCAGACTTTCTACCAATAAAATTATATGGTCACCGCTTGATGTCCCATAGTTAGAGGTACGTCAATTTCGCGGATCCATCTGGCAGAAGCCTAGACTTGTCAGTCCTATACACCCACTGGCCACAATCCATTATCTATTGGCTTGTAACCGTACAAGCAGGTAGCAAGCGATATCACTTCGCATTATTTCCTTATTTACTATTGGCTTGCAGTAGTCAAACGCGTTTCGTAACAGCCGCCAGCAAGTGACAGACATGACAATGAAGTATACATAATTGGCGTTCAACCTGACCTGGAATGTATCTGCGAAATTTACGTACCTCTACCCATAGTAAAAACCGTTCAGCGGGAAGCTTGCACGCTAGTTCAGCGCTTGGCTCGTTGAGGCGACGCGGCATTTGATGCGCGCTTCAAGGTCGACCTTACTGCTCCGACGCTTTTGAGCATCTCACGCGCGGGTAGGCGGCCCTCTTTAACTTGTTACAAGATGGACGGTAAATAGTAAGTGCGTTGTCCAGTTCGGAAGTACGTTTATGTGGTTGATTCGTGAACTAGGAAATCTACCAGGTACAACAATAATAAAAAAATCAGTATAACCAGACAATTTGTCACACTAAGCTGTGTGGCGCCAACGGTAACACGTTGACCTCACATAGGGGAGAACCTGGGTTCGACTCCGGCCATCTTGATTTCGGCTTTCCATGGTTTCCTGAATTCGCTTTAAGCGAAGGCTGGGATGAGTCCTTAACAAATGTCATGGCCGACTCCTCTCCAAGCTCCTGGCACTATACCAGTTGTCATAGTCTTTAATGACTAGAGATGGTGGTATATCACGAAGATGTTTTGTGCCAACATATCCCTTGAAAACACTGCAGTTCCTTGTGACATGTATGATTGGGTGATATACACCTGACACAACGTAGCTGTCTGCAGACCAATAACAGGCATCAAATATTACAATAGCTAGGGCGTAAAGAATTTTGCCCCGTTTTCTTTCAATGCCATACGTGCACGTCTGCTATGCTGCGTGGTTATTGGTAACGTGTCTTGTTGAAGTGACGTCTCTCATTTGACTGAGACAATCACAGTATGGTTACTGCAACACCACACGTATGTTGTTTGCCGATAGAACCTCACGACACGTGATAGTTTCAAGCATACAATCACTGAATATGAAGCCGAACTGCAGATTTGTACGTAAGGCACTGAAGCAAACTGTGGCAAAATTATTTTCGCGAAAAGTTAATGGCCTAAACAATATGGGGATTATTATAGACTCAGTCAAATAGGGTAACAGCTCCAAGTACAAGGCAAAGCCAGAAACCTTCTGGTAAACTGAACATGTGTTGTGTAGTAACGATATTGGTGCGTCGCCGAGACATAAAGCCCACTTACCTGCCTGCCTTCCTTGTCACTGATCACATCAGCAGCGCTGAAAATACTAGCAATACGTCAAATGATAGACGTTTCTGCTCGTGTCAGAACAGTCCTCGTCCAGTAGCCGACGGAAGCCGCGGTGACCGAATGGTCAGACCATTCGCCTCCCACCAAGGAGATCCGGGTTCGATTCCCGGCGGGGTCGACACCGGGATTTTCACACGTGGGAATCGTGCCGGACGATGCCGTTGGTCGGCGGATTTTCTTGGGTATCTCCCGTTTTCCCCGTCTCATAATTTCAGCGCCACTCCATACTCACCTCATGTAACCCCTCGCCATCTCTGAAGACCTTGATGTTAAGTGGGTTCAAGTAGGGAATAATCTTAATTTTATATTCGTATGAAATAGTGTTAGTTTTGTATGTGCTACTTAGTAGCAAATTATCCTCTTTTAAAAAAAATTTCGCTGGACCAGTTTTCTCACATAATGGCATTTCAAATTAAAATTTTGCATGTTTTTTGTTTTTATAAGCCGCAAAATCAATGAACATAAATAAATTTAAAAATTCACAACGAAATGAAACCACATGTCACATACTACTGCTTGGCATGGTTTAAAATCGATTACAAATATTTTTTGTATTTTAAAAAATCTAAAATGTTTAATTTTAGCCTCTTTTCTTGATTTTTGTAATGTATTTTAAAATATGTCAAGCATAGCCAGTGACATGTAGCTTTAGTGTGAATTTTTTAATTTATTTATGTTCGTTGGTTTTTGCTAAGAACTAAAACGTGTAAATTTTGACTTTGAAATGTCATTACCGGAAAACTGGTTGAGCTAATTATTTTTTTCGTAAGAGGAACCTGTACTCCTTAGTAACGTCTATACAACCAACACCATTTCATAAAATTATAGAATTATGATTTTTCCCCACTTGGATGTCTTTAGGCATTGACCACTCACTCTCACTCCAATTGCAGACGTGACAGTGAAGTATAAATTATTGGCATTCAACCTGACCTTGAGTATAGCCGTGGAATTAATGTAACTCCTCTAGCGATGTTATACTTTCCTTGGGAGAGCTCCTGGTAGTTCGCTGCTCCAATGAAATATAGTGTCCGCACTTGAAGTCTCTAGCGAGTGGGTGGAACTAGAGGCCGCAGATGGAGAGAACACATTTCCTCTCACACAGTCGCTGTACCCACGCTAACAAGACGGGCGCCGATAAAACTATACATCATACACTAACAAGCCACGTGAACCTCTCCATGAAATATGCAACAGCCATTTTCAAAAATAATGTCTTCCTGGAACCAAATCACGTCTTGGTTTTCACTAGGGCTTGTCTGCACAACAAATTCGCAGGGAAAATCACCACGCGGACTCCGTTAATTCAATATATATGGATCAAATATTTTCTCATTGTTGGAAATCTGGATTCACTAGTTGATTTATGGATGTATTTGGAAGAGCATCTTGGTGTTCCGACTAGCTGTGTCTCAGCCTGAAGATGGGAATAGATCGCAATCCCCGAAACGTTGCATTTTTTCGTTGTTTTTAACTTGTGCTGTGTTGTCTCTTGTCTTTTGTATGTTGTCCACCGTTCACTGTTTTTGTCTACTTACATCTTTTTTTTTTTTTTTTTTTTTTTTTTTTTTTTTTTTTTTTTTTTTTTTTTTTTTTTTTTTTTTTTTTTTTTTTTTTTTTTTTTTTTTTTTTTTTTTTTTTTTTTTTTTTTTTTTTTTTTTTTCATTTTGCAAATCTGGTTCTATTTCTGTCTATCTTTTGTGTCTGGGTGTTGTGTCGATATTCGACTGAATTCTACCTTTCGAATTCATTATTGTCTAAGGAAGAAGGAATTAAAACTAACAATTCCTCTGGGATTGCTTTTTTCTGTTTTTTTTTTTCTGTGCGCTATATGCCTGTTTTTTTGTTATTTTTGTACTTTGCAATTCGACACAAGTTTCATCAGAAAAACATAAGTAGTTGCATATGTCCACAAACCAATCAATTGTAATGTTAAAAATTGTTTGCATGATTTGATTATTATTCACAAAAACTCGTCCTTGCCCTCGAGGACTGTGAACCAATAGCAGACCAGCTTTCAAACACTCGCTGGCTCCCACGCTACCTGGTCATATGTACAACTGTCCACTCTCTGTAGCAACAGACAATATACAAGTATATGAGGACATAGTGTATACAGGACTGCGCAGTCTAGCCACGAGGTCGTTGAACCAGTGGACTTTCGGGTTCTATAAAAGTTATACCCAGACAAAAGAGACGAGACAGAATAATACAATAATTTACATTAGTCGAGCTTGCCTCGACGTTCCGTTAGTTGAGATCAGATCCCGTCTTCAGCCAGACATAATTTCAAGAATATCAAAAAGTCAAATACAAAGGCATTGCTTTATTGCTCATAAACCCCCGCCTATGGGGAAAAAATGTTTTTTGTATGTTAAAATATAATGTTCACTATTTCCAAGTTAAGAAGGCTGTGTTCAGGTGATAATTTCAACCGTTTAATCAAGCACTCAATTTGGAAATATTAGAGCTAAGTTGATGTTACACAATGTTGCACTGTCATTTCATGTGACGAGAAACGTTTCAAAGAAAAATATAATTGAGTATGAAGTATTAATTAGCCAGTATCAGCCACTTGAACCCGGTCCAGTAGGTGGGACCGAGTGTATTACGAGCAATTTACCATGTCATGTTGCAATTAATTCCTTATCATGTCGATGATGAAGTATATCTCATGACAAGTTTCTCTTAACTTAGACTGTATGACATCGAACTAAAAACTCGAACCATTCAAACAACGACAAGAGAAACGGACCACGAATTTCTACAATCCAGCAATACCATGCCATTGTAACGTGTTTAAGGGTCTGTACTGTATGCCTTCATTGTATGAGACCAAAGATACACGTGAACTTTAAGTCCGACTAATTGTCACTTATCACTTGCCTGATCAACTTCATGAGCAGTGCACTTAAGGTATTAGAAGAGTAAAATCATTTTTATCAATATTGTCAGCCTGTCATAGCTTATCTAGAGTAAAGTGTAGAGAAGAGCAACATAGTTTTAAAAAAGTATTAGGGTAACTGTGAGAACATATTTCAACAAATATTTCGCAATACAAACGTAGTTTTTTTTATTTATTACAATGCTTTCTTGCATTGATAGTGAATATAAAATATATCCGTGCATAACAGACCAGTTTCAAGGACGTTAACTAAGTTGTTCAGGTCTTCTATTTTTTTTTTTTTTTTTTAATTTATGGTTAACTTCAGGATAAAAAATGTTAAACATTAAAGGAAAGAAGCGTTAGTTTCCAAATTAATTTCTTCCTAGTGTCGTTATGCCACCAAGAAACAGTTATGTGATAGTTGGTATCGAATTAACACATTTGTCATCAGTACATCGTGCAATACAATAGCAGTTATTATTACACTTAAGTACAATCCCAGTTAGTACGTATAAATGAGTAGTCCAATTCCAAAAATCGTCTAGTCCATCACCATGGAAAAATAAGTTCTGAACATTTTTGTGTAGCTTTTAAACGTACGCTGAAGTTGACGTGCTAAAAGTGTCCTACACTCGCATTACTCAATAACAGATACACTTTGAAAAACTGCTTTGGCCATGTCACAAATGGGCTCGCAAATCAGTTTTTCGCGATTTGCGCAGTTTTAGTGAAAGTGGACAAGACGAGTTTTGCAACTGGACAACTCAAATAAACCTGACCAATTTTATCATAGTTCTAGTTAGATACCTTCGAAGTTACTTTTTATGGCTGACATATGCAGATAAAATGGTTAGCGATGTAGCACATGGGTAGTTAAAATGAAGAAACTAAACATATTATAATTGTCACATTGAGGATAAGAAGTAACATACGTGAAATAGTTGCAATGGAATGGAAACAAGTATTCAGTGTTTGCATCACCACAGTGTGTACGCGCCTCACATTATCATGACTACGCAGGTAACAAGGCACATGCATTGCACCTTAGTTCTTTCCGCTTTGACCACCAGTGAAATGGCTGAGGATAACTTACCGATAGACGTACATTAATATAAATGGTTACAACTCAGCTCACAAACATAGCACAGCTATTCAACATAAGTAAAAATTAAATATATCATGGCCGTCTATAGTAGAAGACCGGAGTCTTGAATGTGGCAACACTGCATCGGGGGCCTGCTGCTTGTCACTTCTTGACTGCCCTAGTCTCTGCAACGTGTATAGATGCAGCTTTAGTGACGTGTACACGTCTACACTGACTAGGGCAGCCAATGAGCGACTGGCAGCAGGCCTCCGATGCAGCGTTGCCACATTCAAGACTCCGGCCTTATACTAAAGACGGCCACGATTTTATTTGCGTGATGTAAGTAGCATAAATGAAACAAAGTAACAATCACAAAACTTATACGTTATATTGTACATTTTTTAGATACCTAGAGCTTCAAATTTTTTTCGACGAAAATTTCAGCGCATTATAGTTTCCTTCGTCTTATGAACACATCTGCAGCTCTTTTTATGGCAACTGGCCACCCATGTTTGTACAAAACTGGTCCCATTTGACTCAACCAATCTGAATTACCTCGCCTTGACAGTGAACGAATGTGATTCGAATGTAGGCACATAAATCTCGTAGCAATTAGAAGCGACAATCAGTTACTGACATTACAGTATTTTCAACTACAACTTGTTTTGGGATATTTTCTATAAAATAAAGGGTAGGCCTAGGATTAAGTCACGTGACAGTTGTGAAAGTGATACAAACGCAGAGCGGTGTTTGCGTTTCAGCCTGTCCCCTAATTTTCAGACGAGTTATTGAAACTTTGGATGCCGACGATCTAGTGATAGGGAAATGAAACATTTGCGAATACAGTGATGACCTGTAGATTAGAATCCATAGCCCTATGCATTATCAAACCTCGGCCATTTGTACATTAGCTGCTACTCAGTGGAACAAAAGACAGTTACGAGTATATAGTGCTAGGAATATTTCGCGAGTTCAACAACCAACATGCTAGAATCCATTATCCTGTGTATACTTAAGCCCTCATATGTCCATTACCTGCTACTCATTCAGACAGCAGACAATGAACGAATATACGGGGCTTGAGTATGCATAGATAGCACAATGGATTCTAACAGCCAAGATATTCTTTAACCCAGGGGCGCAGCAACAGGGTATTTTGTCACCTCCTCCTTTTTGAACCCTAGCAGCAGGTGCAAAACTTCAATATACCATAGTTTTACATGTTCTTAATTTTAGTAATGCAATATATAATGTAAACAAATTTTGTGGATACAAAACTCTATTATCTAAGATGGTGGCCAATGTACCTCCTTAACAAAAAAACATAGGAAAAAGCTGAGGCACAACAGCTCAAATTCTCAAGAAGTGGGAGAGGGACGTAATTATTTTTTTTTTTTTTCGTTAAGGATGTACAATGGCCCTAATCTTGGATAATATTATTTTTTATCCACAAAATTATTTTTAATTGCATATTGTATTACTAAAATAAAATAGGAACAGGAAAAGTTTGCGATTTCAATTACCCGTATGCTATAATACACTGTCCTATGTATACTCAATCCAGGGTACGTTGTTCTAATGAGTAGCAGCTGATGGACAAATGGTCGGGGCTTGAGTATGTATAGCACAGAGGATTAAAACATGCAGGACACTGCCCATATGTACGAGATAAAATAAGAGCAAGTTGGCAGCAGCGGCGTGGTGCTATGGTCACCCCTGTGATCGTGAAATACGACGACCTGTGGAAGCCGGCAGTTTGTTGTATGGCGAGAGTTCTCCGGCCACTGGACACGTCCATAGTTCCCCGTGCAACAGTGGCTCAAGTGCGACCATCGGCTCGGGGGACATGTTCGTCTGTAAGCGGAACCACGTCTGTGTACACGACCCGAGATATAGCCGGTTCGGGATAAAGTGAGCACTGAAATAAAAAAAGCCCTGCTAAAGTTGTATTTTCATCCAATTCGTATATTTCCGCGCGTAACGGCTAACGACTGGAAATATCTAACCTCTCTGGACACGTCACATGATGTTTGCGCGTCTAAGATAAATTGCGCTGTCGGTAGGAGCCTACACAGTTCGATTTTAAAAACTTTATTAATTATATAAAACACATTTATGTCGATTTAAGATGATTTTCCTACAGTACTGTTTTATCTAAACAAAAAAATACTTGGAACTACATACGGCAACTCGCTGCCAACCACTCGACGAGTAATGTAACTATTGTTAGTATTAATTACATTCAGTAACGGCTAGTGACTTTTTTTTTTTTTTTCAAAGTTTATATCTTAATTGCTCAATTTATCCCGAACGACCTACGAATCTTGTCAGGCGCATATCTGCAACTACACATCACACAATTATATAAAAAAAAACTGACAAATCCTCTGGGATTGCTTTTTTTTTTATTTTTGTGTGCGTTTTTTATATATTTTTTTCCTTGTTCGTTTTTCGTTATTTGTCATCCAACACAGGTTTGATCAGCAAAAACATGAGCAGTGGCGTACGTCCACAAACCAATAAATACTAATCGTAAGTGTAGTTTGTCTCATTCAAGAATTCCACTTTCTGACAGTTGTGTTGGCATTTATTTGTACAGCTGTTTCCATGGAATAAGCATTGTTTTCCTCTGCCGCAACGACTTCTGCACAAACACACTTAGCTGGCTCTCAGACTGTGCATTTTATCAAGATTAAAAGTAATTTCTCGCAGAAATCGGTACACATGATAGTCTTCAAAACTGTCAAAAAATGGAATTCAAGTTCCGTGTTATTTTCTGGCTTGCAAACGCGGGGATCGCCATTGGCACGGTAAACTAACCAATCGCGTGCAAAGCAGTCAAATAGGTAAACTACGTCACATAGGGCCCGGTGGCTAAACAATTATTATAGTATTAATGTTGCACATGTCAATTAAGTGTCTGTCCCCAACTAACTGCACGAATTTTGCATGCCTCTGCGCGTACGTACAGTACCTAACAAAAGTTAAAAACCACTGCCTGTTTTTATTTAATAAATGCGTGGTGTTAAAATTTCGTTACGAATCTTTTCATTAATGTCTTGTAATCATTGCAGACTATAACACATACGCATTCATCAGAAGATTTTTTGGGTACAATACTGAGCTTTCAAGATTTTATTTTTATAAATTTTTCATCTATTGTACAAATTCCTCTTTTTAACTGTGGAATAATTTCCATGGCACTTAACTGTCTACATTATGTCATTGTAACTTTTTCTCAGTACTAGGAAATGAGAAAGATCAGTTTCAGACCACAATAGAAAACATAATAATTAGAGACACTGGAAAATCGCGGGAATAGTTGACTATTTGTTAGGTTCCAACGTGATGTATATAACACTGAATGTTTTGTATCGACATTGGCTATGGTTTATTTGTAGCATAGTTTCTCTCTACAACAGGCCCAGTTAGAACTGTACAGCTTGAACACAGCGTGTGTGATTTGTCCCAAAACTGTTCACACGTGTCACGATTAATATACTACACTTCATCGGAGACTATCTTAAATATTTTCGCGATTTTCCAGTGCCTCTATAATAATGGCTCAATTTAATATTTCATTTTACACATTGCGCAGAAATAAAATACTGAGTCGCGTAAAAATATATAAAAGTGTAAACTAAATTAGCATTTAGGATCACAGTTTATCATAAAGTCCTGCCTTCATCTTATCCAATAAACAGGTTGAAAAGACACGAGGAGCCGATCTCTTGCCTGTTTGATTATCGTCGAGTGTAACACTGTGTCAGCAGGCAAAGAACAAACCTTGCAGACTTGAGCAAACATAGGACTGTGGAATCTATCCTGCAGGTCTTGGAACTGTCCCTCTTCTTACAATCTCTGCTGCAAATTGCATCTCAGAGGAGATAAGGTGGTAGAATATGTCCTGTTTATCGGTGCAATCTTGCACGTTACTTCTGACTACATTTTCCACTTATAATTTTTTTTTTTTGGCCCCCATAGTTTTCCCATAGCGGCATGCCAAAGTCAAAATTTGCTAGTTAACGGGAACATACAAACAACAAAAGCCAACTGACTTACTCGAATGAAATAGTTGGCACTGAAATTATATATTGTGCGCTGTATGCTAAAATATTTTTAAAAATTCATTTGTCCCTTTGAAGAAATGAAAACGATGACAATTAAATTCATGTGTGGCAATTTTTAAAAATGACAAAAGGACTTTCATTCGAGTAAGTCTCTTAGTTATGGTTATTCCTGTGTTTTCGTAACTTGCAAATTCTGACTTTGACGCGCCGCTGTTGGGGAACAATAAGCGGAAAACAATTTTTACAAATGAAAAATGCAACCACAAATATCGTCCGCAAAACGAACACAATGTCGTGTAAATAAAAAAAATAATTTTTTGTTACGTGAACGCCTTTAACAATGGCATTCCGTGACTGTACGAAGTGTGTTTTCTTTTCGTATATTGGCACGATTGGCACGAGTGGAATAGTTGGTATAAAAACGTGTTTAGGAACACACCTCAACGTATTTGAAGCACGGGATAAGCGGCGCCCTCGACATTCCTACGTCGTTTTGTTGGTAGTATTGCAGACGTGAGAGAAAGACGGCGGATTGCCTTCATCGCTTGTCTATAAATTCCTTGTCCTTGGCCATAACTTAGGCGAGCAGTTGAAATGCGAATCACATACCGAAGGAGAGGGGAGAGGGGAACTACGTCACGGTGAAGGAGTAACGCACGAGAAACGTGTGAAATATTAGCCTGCCCCTGATGAGGCGTATTGTTGAGGCGAGACACAACCGTGGCGGCATTTCACGAGGCTTCATCTCGCGGCTCCAAGTCATTTTGCACGCCTCTGCACGGAATTAAGGCTGCCGCCTGGTCGAACGCATTTGGCGCGTTCCAGGCCTAGAAGTGCGGAAATCGTAAGGACTAGACAGCATGCGCATTACTCCGCATCTTAGCCTCTAGGCGCAAGTTTCTGAACAGTCATGCAGTCTTCTCGCCAACAACTACCCTCTATGAGACATTCAGTGGTCATCATAACATTTTATGACGTATTGTTACAGATAAAGATATATTGTACGCCAGTGGCGGCTCGTGGGTTGTTGCCAAGTGGGACTGCAGTACACTCTTGATGAACGCGCCGTAGACCAACGAGCATGAAATATTTTCCGGCTACTAGATGTGTTGTGACCACTCAGTAGTAAGGGGCACCTGCACATCAGCGTGTCAGTGGCTGTAGAGTCAACCAGCACACAACCTTGTACAGATGTTGGCAACTGTACCCGCCTATAACTTTTAAAATCTTCGCTGCCAAGATTTACAAAAGAAACCGTGAATAATCCTATTGTTTTGCCATTTTTTGGTTGTTAGAAAATATTCTTTAATAAATAGTGGAGAATGTGAACTGTGCAGACACTCGTGTAACGTTCTTTGAATGATGTTCCGAATTTGACATCTCCCATGTGCTCAGAGCAGTTTTCATGTAATTATGTAACGATCGAAGCTCTGCTCACTTGATGGGAATCAACGAGGCGCTAAGAGCGACGTCGGCCGGCACACGTATAGTGATATCGCCTCTACGTCCAGAGTCGTAAATATGCGCGCAGTGTTCCCGCCTTAACCTTTATACTATGGGACTTCTGTCATTTTATTGAACGCGTCACTGTAGCAAAGTTCGATGTACTTGTAGACCTCAGTTTTGAACAAATCCGGTGCATATACCTTGTGAAACAATCGTTTGAAAAAGCCGATTTTAGCAAAGTTTGAGGGTTTTTGAATAATGCTTCCTATGTGCTGTGTCTCTTGATAGTCACAAATCACAAGTAATGTGAAGTGTGTTTTTTTCTCGTAGACAAGCATTGTGGACGCACGTTTACTGGTCTCTGAGAAAAAACATAACTGCGAACACACTGCATGCAGTTCGAGCGCCCGCCAGGCAGCCGCCTTAAGGGAGTTAAGGTGGTATAAAATTATTTTAATTTATATATGCCTATTAATGTTTTGTAGACTGTTATATTGTGTAATACGTATATCACCCAACCATACATACTAAAATAAACTGTAGCATTTTGAAGGTTATGTTGACAGAAAAAATTTCACGTTATACTATCATCTCTGTTCATGTTGTACAATTAGAGACGTGAAAAATTCACGTTTTCATTTGAGCACAAGCTAGGATTCCAACAACTGAATGTTTGTATCACTTTCGCAATTGGCCGTTGACTTATTTGACCCCTCCTAGAAGTCTCTGAGCCAATAAATAAAAGTGTGCCTAATACAGACATTTATCACTTTAAGGGCTTGTTCCCGAGTTTTTTTCAGACTGGTGCCAATAACTCAAATATTTTTTTAACCAAAAGTTTTGAAAAAAAAATTGAGTCAATGTGCAATCACACGATGCACAATACTGTGGAAGCGTTTCTTTTTTTTAAATAATGTAGGCCTACCATTCGCCAGAAAAAAAAATTCTTTCTTTTTTGCTTATTTTCACGACGAAAAACGTGGTACTTTGGGTAATGAAATCTAAAAAAAAACCGTTCAGTATAATTCTACAAAAAAATCCAGCTACAAATTATAACATGTAAGTGTCAAAACTGTGCAGCGAAATTTTGATATGAGTATTAGGTAGCAATAAAAAAATATTTTCGAAATCACTGCAAAACTCCGTAACAAGGCCTCAACAGCAATCAGCTAATGAGCATCTGCTGTCTGCTTCAGTTCACAAACATTCTTGCAGTCTAACCTGCATGTCAGTGAACTCGCGAATTTTTCCCGTCTCTATGTATAATGCATAGCGTGCGAGCTGGATCATATTATACTCCATTTCATATAACTTTGGATAAATTTGACAGCAACTTATGGGCAATAATTTTAAGTATTTTTTTATTTGTTACACGTTTCAAGACATTTTTAGCTCTAAAATGAACCCGAGATGTCCATTTCAGCATTTGTACTGCATATTTTATCTTGTGTAATGACACAAATAACAAAATATTACAAATTATTGCCCATAAGTTGCTGTCAGATTTATCAAAACTTATATTAAATGGAGTATATATACTACAGAATGTCATTGCAGCTATTATCGGTAGGAACCGGAAGATTTCGCGAAAATATTTTTGCACCCGTTTGTTTCAGTGTCTTACGTGCACGTCCTATAGCCTTGCTTCATGGTTATTGGCAGCTTATCTTTGTGAAGAGGCGTCACTTATTGGACTGTACCAATCAGAACAAGGTTAACTTCGACACCACAAGATTGTGAATTTAGGATAAAACAAATACATAGCAAAATAGTAATACAGATGTGAAATGAAGTGGCGGCTTATTTGATACGGGCAAACTTCGCCGCTTATTGGTTGCCCGAGGTTGTTGATACCAGCCCCGTGTATGTTTGGTTCCTGTATGTTACTGCAGGTTTCCTATTGGCCTGGCTGCCGGCTAGCATGGCAGCCGCCTTACACTGATTGGCGGTAGACGTTCCCGCCAAGTTACTGGCCAGGGAAGCCATTTTGCTGGCGTGTGTGACTGATTTCGCCGTCTTACCTGCTATTTCATTTCTGTAATCGTAAATATTCTGTGGTTTCGTTTCTATGTCTTCCTAAATAGTAATGGAAGTAACTGACCCATACATAGTTTGGAACATTTGCCATATATTTATTCTTGTAAAGTTTAGCATTGTTGCCATACAAGTCTGGTAACACCAGCTCACGTAAAGAAAAGTATATCTATTCAATTTAAAAAATTAAAATTTTACTAAATACGTGTAGGCCCTACCTCAGCATTTGTTTTGAAGTCAATGTAATTTTTAAAACCATTATTAAAGTAATACAATACCATATAAATATTCAGAAAAAAATGCCTAAAACCCGAAGAAGAAGCAAACAACAAAGACATATTAGTAAATATTTATGAATTTCTGTTAAGAACATCTGTAACCCGTAATTAAAAAATATATATTTTGCTTGGAAAATGTATAATTCGTATTACAAAAATACGTATTTTAGAATTACTTAATAATATATACTATATAATTGACATAAAACATAATTTGTATTAAATGTAATAATATCTGGTAGTCAAAAAGTAAATTTTGTAACACTGCGATTTAATAATACCGTTTAATGTCATCACACACTTGATAAAAGAAAATTATAATAGTTACATAATGTTATTTAGTGTTATGTCAGGGTGAGTTACTTGTAATCCTGTCCCTTAGATCGAAATTTAGGAAGAAAAGGTGCACCTATTTAATATTTCGTAGTAACTATTTTTTTTTCACAGAGTAACAGTAATAGTTAATGTACTCCTAAATTCCAAGCTAGTCCATCTCCATCCGCACCCTCAAACTTTGCCATGGCCATTAGATATAGTTGATAATCCCAATCTGTAAATGTAGACTGTAGTAAAAAAATTACAAGTTTTTCAGCAACATTTAATTCTCTTTGTGCGATGGGAGTGTAAATTATTTTCAAATTTTTCTTTAATATTTTAAAGTTATTTGTATGCAATTAAATTTAAATTTTTCTGTTAACTAAACTAAATGATACTAGGCAAACTAGCTCGACCCATTAATACATGGACACTCAAAACAGTTTTCATCAAATAAAGGCGGCGCGTTTTGCGAAACCTACACTCGTAGTATTAGTTTGCCGCGTTCGCGAAAGAAGATATGCACGTCGTAGCTACAACACAAGGCCACTCAGCAAACCTTCACCTTCAGCAAAATAGCGCAGCTCGGCGTTGACCGAATGCAAACAAAAGAATTGCAAGAAACGTAGGCAGTTCCTTTACCTATAACTCTCCGTCTGCCATAGCTTCTCCTTTCCGTCTGAAGAAGCAACCGTATTCCATATCCTACTGCCACAATACTGAAAGAAAAAATACTGAACCATATACACATACAGGGTGGTTTTTATTTCAAAAGCCGACCAACCCCTATGATAAGGGGATGTATCATTTTGGTAACATTGGAGGTAATGTTATGATTACCAAGAGCCTCGCCTGGAGGACGGGCTAGCGACGACGGCAGTGCTGTCAGGTCAGTGGTTGCACAAGACAAGGGCCTCAGCGATTATCTCCACCTGCAATGAAGTGTGGTAATATAATACAATGTATCGGGGGAATCGGGGCCTGTCTCCTGCAAGCCTTCCAGCCGTCACCACCTCGCCAGGATGGTCCTGGGTTTAGACCCACGACGTGCCGCCGTCCGTCGATAGCCGAAACAATCATCATCAGCCTCCGGCATCATGCTAACGGTGAGGTCTAAGGTGTCCAAAGGGTCACCCACCATAGAGTAGAACAACGTAAATATTTAAACAGCCGCTCCCCTCCTATCTAAATTATGTAGTACAACCGTGTAGTATTTTGTAACTAAACTATGTAGAGTCAAGCCACCGTAATTATATTAACATTTCTCATTTAACCGTAACCCTCGTCCTTAACTTGATCACATAACTAGTTTCAGTATAAATGGCCTACCTTTGACTATAGCCAACCAACCACTATAAACCACGTGTATTAGTAAAATAAAAGTTTTACAAAAAATATGCATTTCTTACAAATGTATAGAAACACTACAACTGATGTATTGAAAACATTGTTGCAATATCTACTTTGTTAACACTCCTATACATCGGTAAGGTTAATTTACAAATACATTTTACACTGTGTCTTGGAGATCTACTGGCAAATCACAGGCGTCTGTTGCCACACTAGCATTACTCTGGTGAAGTGAAACAAGATACGTATTTGAACAAAGGCACGACTCCATTAACCGCGTAACAGAGCTGTCAGTTGTGAACACGGCATTGAAACAAAGTGGTGCAAACATATTTTATCCACAAACTCTGGCTGTAGTTGTTGATAATCGATCAATCGATAGTTATCGTAGTTCATTGTTACACTTGGATCGGGATATTGCGGTATTCTCACCTCCGTAGGCCCGTGCCGACGATCCAGCGTATCTTCTTCACAATAGTTTTTTTTTTTTATGTTTTAATTGTTTATTTATATTTCAGGCATTTTTTTCAATACAAAAATATTTTATAATTTGGTTTTTATGTAGTAAACGTGTAGCCTGTAACATTGTTATTCTCTGTAAATTATTTCACTCTGGTATACCAGTTGGTTTTAGTGGCGTACTTTTTCATTTAGTGAAAATCTCTTATTTAATCAGTGGATATATTACGCTGATGCAAAAAGTAGTTTGGACAGTTTCCGTGTGGAGCAGTTTCAGCCAATTATATTAATGGAAAATCACTGGAAATCTGTGAATATTTGGAGTTTCCAGTTTAGAGTGTTGGAAGAGGAATTCAATGACGTCCAGATCAGCGGGAGCTGGCGACACATGGTTATTTAAACTCCACGCGGGAAGAAAACATATTCATCGGCGAGTCATTAATTAAGTCCTGGGCATGCTGGTCCGGCATAGCTGGGCTCACTTGTCAAGTGAGGCAGGCGAGCCAACTGACTGCGACTAATATTTAAGAGTGAATGTGGTTGATAAATAAACGTTAAAGAACCAATTTAAATTTACATGTTTTTGAAGGTCATTATAGTACAACTACAAAACAATAATCCATGGTAACAATATTTGCCAACTTTTTTGGCAAATTTGTTAAGCTTGATCTCTTGCGCCGCAATTAAATGTTCGAGTTTTAGGCGTCAGAGATTATTCTTCAGATAAACGTTACTAGAGACCAATTTTTGCTGTGAAGTTGGTAAAACCTATAAAATATATTGTGTATGGTTGCTGATTTATTTTCAATTTTTACATATTAGCTTCCAGAAAACGTCTCTTTAAAACTGATACTTCAAGCGCTGAATTATGAAGCGGACGTAATTTCGCGCAGTTTTTAATGTTTTACCCCGCACAAAAAAGATGGGTGTTATAAATCTAGACGCCCATATCTATGTGTCTTTCTGTGGCTTCGTAGCTTACAGGCGGATGAACTGACTGCATTTTTTTTGTTTAATTTAAATCTAGTTTCATTGGGGTGGTTCTTAGCTATATTTGTAATGACCTGAAAAATTCGTGGCTTCACTGATGTGTATGATAACCTCCAAGAACATATGTGTATAGGTCGTTGAGTATAAAGTGACCACTATTCTAACCTTTGAAAAATATCACTAGCCGTTACTGCATACCGTTTAACATTAAGTATAGTTTCCTTAGTGATTGTATGGTTGGCAGCGAAATAACGTAATATAGTTCGGTGTATTTTCATATTTAAATGCAAAAAAACTGAAACAAAATCAACTGAAATCGACATACTTGTAACTTGTATGATTAATAAACATTTTATTATCAAACTGTATAGGTTCCTAGCGACTGCACACTGTATCTTAGACGCGCAAACATAAAGTGACGTGTCCAGAGAGGTTAGATATTCCCGTAATTTATCGTTACGTGCGGAAAGATACTAATTGGCTGAAAATAGAACTTTAGCAGGGCATTTCGAGTGCTCACTTTATCCTGAATAGTCTATACTCAAGTACACATCAGCTGTACATTGACTGCTCGCTGACACAGCAAATGTGCCTTTACACTGTAAAAAAGTTGAGGTAAATTTACTCTACATGTAATGGAAGCTAATTACCTCTACAAGTGAGGGAAAATTACTCAACACGTTGTGGTATTCGACTTACTTGAATATCTATCTTTTTACGTATATGAATTATATTCCTTTTTTTTTCTTTTCTTCGACTTCCACAATGATACCTTGTTGTGCAGTAAGGTTTAAAGGAGAAAATAAAACTACAGTACTTTCTACCAGAGAAATGAGGAAAGAAAATGATCAATAACCACCTGTATGTGCAATAGATTTATTAAGTGGAATAAATAAATTTGATGTAGTAGTTCTTATATGGGTGAAAACACAGGAAATTACAAATCATTTACACTATTGAAACTAAATCGAGATAAAAATTACATGAGGTGGAGTCGTGACTCAGTAAGCTGGAGTGGCGACCCGACCTCTCCTGGGTACGAACTAGGCGGGTGGCTTCAGAAAACTCAACGATGACTAAAACTCAGATTTATATACGAGCTGTCTCTTAGTGTCCCGGCAGTGGGTTATTATTTGTGGGCGCATAATAAAAAACACAGGTGTTGAAGAATGTCTCGTATTTAAGAACTTAATCCGTAGTTTTGAACACTTAAATGAGTCTCTGCCTTTGATAAATAAGAGAAGCCTCAGCAAAGTTAGAATTTGAATGTGTAGATTACCGCAAATCTTCCACGACGTCACTCTCGTAAAACGACTGGATCTTTCAAAATAACATCTGGGATATGGTTTCCCAGCTCAAAAGACATCCTTCCTTCCTTCTGGTATTTGTTCGAACCGATGTCGAAGGTGATCAAATCTAGAAGTCTTGAAATCAGCACGTCGTAATTCATGAAAAAAAAAATCTTTCTTTTTTTTTCCTTCTTAAACCGTCGTGTTGTTGTTATCCTCGAACAAAAAACTTCGTCTTCATGCCCTTTCTCCTTGACCACCGCGACCTATCGATACCCATGATCAGCTCAGACCCGTGACCTCAGTAATCAACATCATAAATATTAAAGAAAAAGAAAAAAAATATTAAGTTCTGTCACAGACTATAAAACATACATATAATAAATACCTTCGTGAATAAACAAACCTTTTTCCTGGCGCGAGGCATACTGTGACCATAGACATATCATGATTTACTTTATGTAAATAACTTAACAGGAGAAATTTAATATTCATTCTGGCAAAACGACATGTCACAACGTGTCAAGGAAAGTCACTCAACTGGTAATGTACTTTTTCATTACATATTGGTGCCAGCCCTCCAGGACAATTTGACATAACGCGTGAGCGAAACTTCCAAGTGGTTTGTGTGGCGAATACACTACCTTGCGCAAATTTCCATACATATACGGAAATCAGAGTTCCCTCTGAAGGTTTGGAATATTACCATACATTTGATGAGTAATATTACTAACTTTTTTTTACTGTGTAATTAAGTACCTTCTCTGCTCTTGGCTGAGCATCTCCCAGGAGGTGTTAAATGAGTCAAGAGCCAATTATGAAAGTGACAATAACACTTGTTTGAATTACAGCCTGTATTGAAATCAAAACGCGAATTTTTTGGGTCCTTACCCATGACTTCTTAATGTCATGCTCTCTGCGATAACTGTTTGTTTAAACTTAAACGAGAGCATGCATCACGTCTGTTTGGCGGTTTTGTTAAAAATGGTTTATGCAGACGTACATGATTTTTTCAAGACTAATAATTGCACAGCTTCTACTCATACGTCAATTAATACAAATCTCGTTAATTACATATAGAGCGACGGCTTTGCCGTGAAAATATGATTGCAACATTTTGTTTTAATGCCTCACGTTCACGTCGGCAGTTTTGCTTCATGGTTATTGGCAGCGTGTCTTTCTTCAAAAACGGTCTCTCATTTGACTGCACCAATCAGAATAAGGTTACTGAGATAGAATAAGTCTCTGATTGGCCAGTAGAAGACCAAGATAACTGAGAGTTAAAACAGCCAATCACTGGCCATGAAACAGACCTGCTGATGTGCATGTAAGGCTCTGAAACCAAATGATGCAAAATCTTTAAGCCATAAAATCAAATATCTATACATTTATCAACACAATAGCAGTTTCTGTCTCGAGAAAATTAGTCAAAATAACTCACACAAGATTTTTATATCTGCTCTCGTTAAAGGCTTAAAAATTAAGTATCGCGATAACAGTGGAAACATGGGGAACATAGTCTTACGGCCACGACCGGTAGTTTTACAGTGATTTCAAAAATGTTTTTATTTTTTCATAGAAACATGATTTTCACATTGGAAAATCCTCACATTGCATTGTTACAAACATGTTATAATGTGTACATGTTTTTTGGATAGCAATAAATCCCATAGTTTTTCTGATTTTTGCACCCATATCACTATTTGGTTATGAAAACCGGCCAAAATCAAACAATATAGTTTTGGCGAACAAACGGTGCATTTTTTTTTTTTTCTTTTTCAAAACACGTATTCAGAGTTTCATTTTAAGAACCCGTGTCACTTATCATGCTATAGTTTTCTAACTTATTACTGATTCCGAATTCGACAATATTTATCTGAATATATTTCAATAGGGACTTATTTGATTAGGACATTACCTCTCATTACGCACAATGTATTCGAAGTATTTCAGTGTAATTATTAAATTACTATGCCAAATATAAATTCAAGATCGTAATTATCCCTCACAAAGTATTAAAGAGTAAACAACTCTTAGTATCGATTTTGTCAATAAATACGCACATAAGCGTGCAACGTAATGTTTCTATTAAGATACGTTGCTGACAATTAGTCGTTGCCTTAATTTATTAAACTAAAATTTTAAACTTTAAGGCCATGCTCTCTAGATTCTACTTTATTTTTAGCGATATAAATATATTACGTCTAAACGAGAGCAGATATCAATAATCTCTCTGGCAGTTTTGTTTGAAATCGTCTTCTCCATGTTGGCTGATTTTTAGAAGACAGTAAATACTATAGTTATAGTTAATTATGTAACTTACGAAATTCTGGTTAATTTTTAGTCGCAAAAATTCTTACTTTAAAAAAAAATTAGCCATCACTGCAAAAACCATTTTAAGCAAAACATCCAGATATATTTTGATAGCTTATCTCGTTTAAGTTTTAAAAAGTAATTATTACCGCAAAAACTGTAAAAACTTAAGATCATGACCTTAAGGGTGTTTAAGTGCGATAAAATCATAATTTTATATTTATATTAAATAGTGTTTGGTTTATAGACGATACTTGTGAGTACAATTTCCTCTTACGAAACAATTTTAACTCGCATAGTTTTCTCATAACAGTGCGTCAAAGTCAAAATTGGCATATTCTGCTGCCATGCAAATAGTGGAAACCAATTGACTTACGTAAGGGAAATAATTCACTGTCAAATAAAATGCCACGAGCTACGTAATAAAACATTTTCAAACAATCCCGTGAGTAATTTTTGTATTTAAAAATATTGCTGAATTTTTAACATTTTTCCTGAAGTTTTGCGATTTTTTTAAAATTCCAAAATATTGTGTCGTGGTCTTTAAAATACTTTATTGCATAGTTCACGGGATGTAATATCACAGTGAATTATTTTATTCAAGTAGGTCAGTTGGTTTTCACTATTTCCATGGCAACAGAACAAGCAAATTTGGACTTTGGTGCACCGTTATGAGAAAACTATGAGAGTTAAAATTGTTTTGTGAGAGGAAACTGTACTCTCAAGTATCGTCTTTAAAACTAACACTGCTTCATAAATATAACATTATGATTTTATCGCACTTGAACACCCTTAACGAAAGAAGTAACACAGACTCTTAAAAAGCCTATTCAGAATTAGCATTTTTTTTTTATATTCCGATAAATATTTTTGAATCTTTTTTGCACCAATGTGAAAAAAAGAACCCCTTAGAGTAGTCTTAACTCCGTCCGTTAGTTTAGGAGAAAAAAAAGGGGGGCGGGCAGAATTCCGCTAATGCCTGACGAAACACGTGAAAAATTGAAAGGATTAAAAGAGCGGGGAATGTCCACTGTGACAAACGACCGTTTAAAATGCAAAGACGTTGTGTGTCGGATACGAGGAATCCTGGCGCCATTAGCATTATTTAAAAACCTGTAACGTACGACCTGGTCTGCCAGATGCCTCTCATGCGCGAAATTAGCACATAGAAATTAAAATGTTCGCAGAGGCGACGTTTTGCATTTCGGAAGGCGCTCTCTGTAACGAGTTTCCGTCGCCCGCTCGTGTGTAGCGAATATATTTTTTTTGTAACCACGCGCTCGTCCCCGACAATTTTTTTTTTTTAATTGAGATGCAATTTTTTCATTCTACGGTTGTGTGAAACGAATCACTGGTTAGAGTTGTACGATTTGTCACGTTTTCACTGCAACTTGGTTAGCTGTATAAACGAACTGATGCGAATACGTACAACTGAATTATTGTGGTTAAATAGTTATATTCAGGTATTATACACTGAACAAAAGATTTTGTTGCATGAAGCTTGCTAAAAAAAAAAAATAGTTGAAGAACAAGTGCATTTGAAACACGTTGTGGCGAGTGTGTCTTCTTTAACGAAACTTCTAAACGTGAAAATAACTATCATTTTAAACTATGCCGCTATGAGTATTTAAATTCTACACGCTTAATAGAAACATTAAACATGATTTTCGGGGAAATACATCCCGAAAAATTCTAATATTTGCTAATTGTTGTTATTTTTGCCATTTTCTCATATACAAAAATATTTTATAGTGGGTTCGTGACATGTAGTTTGGATATATTTTTTTTATTTAATTATGTTTATTGGTTTTCAAGTCTTATACAGAGTAAACATATGCAAAATTTGACTTTGAATTACTGTTGTGGGAAATCTAGCTGAGCTATTTTTTTTTCGTACGAGTTAAATATACTCTCAAGTAATGTCTACAAAAAAATTAAGAAATAGAAATATGCGTTGAACTTTGAACCATAGTACACACTAATTAAATAATACGGTCTCCATTTGATGCGCCAAAGGAAAAAAAATATACTAGTAAAGCACAGCACGCCTGTAATGTGGCTACAAGTAGAGATAATGTTATCACATACGCCGGTCAACAGCACCCTTAGCACTCCATCGATGTTGTGCCTCACATATACCAACACAGTGAGCAACCTTAAGACCATCCTATCTAAAAACTTTTTTAATAGAATGTTTTGAAAAAATTCAATGTTAAGAGCTAGTCGCATATATGACGCAGAATACTATGTAGCCGTTTTGCAAAATAATGAACCGTTCGTCAACCAAAAACATTTCACTGATTCTGGCTTATTTTCATAACAATATTGGTGATAATTTGAATACAAAAAACTATAAGGTTCATTGTTACCTGCTACCAAAAAAATTAGGCACAAATTGTCGTACACTTATGAAAAAGGACAAATTAAATTGTCACATTGGCAATATCATTTTAATCTCATTGTACCAAAAATGTAGCAAATTTTCAGTATAAGATCCTTTATTTCAATTTTTTAAATAAAAAAATACTTCATTAACGTTTTTATAATTTTAGCATGCAACCCGTGATATCTAATTTCAGAGTAAATTGTTTCATTTAAGTAGGTTTTTAAGTTTTTGTTGCGAGTACGATGCTGTAACCATGACAATTTTGACTTTGACATGACATTATGAGAAATTATACATGTTCAAAATTTTTCACGTGTGGATAATGCAGTTGCGAGTAACGTTCACGAAACTGAAATTATTTGAAACAAATACAAAATTATGAATTTTCACCTTCGAACAGCGTTAAATAACTTCTGGTCATACAACTCATCTTCTTTTACTGCACACATTTGCACGTGTTCCCTTTAAGACTTCCTGGGACATGAGGTACCACTGGAAACATTTCTGACATTTAGAAACATGAGTGCTGTACCATTTGGCGCTACTTGTTCTTTTATCATGTAACTATTATTAATAGTTATAATTTGTTATGCTCTGGTTGCAGAGTATATGGCAAAGTGCCCGTTATCAGTTATCATTACTTTCTCTATAGGTGTTTTTACTTGGTAATCCATTAATTCACGTGTTTTTCATGGCCATAAATATAACAACAATATTATAAGGTAATAATATTTTGTTCAATAACATGTTAATATCGGTAAAGACATGTGCTGATTGTTCTTTATTGATGTAGGTTGACGCGACTTGGGGAAGCAGGGGGTCGATTATAAGTAGACTGTCAGGGAAGGATGCGGAGAAAACCCTTTAGGCGCCAGTTTCGCTAATGTGAGGAGCTCGGCGAAACTCGAGCAGAGACTCTTTTACCTCAGAGCGTGGTCGACGGCCATGTGGCTACCCCCTGCAGCGTCGCTGTTTGTAGTACTGACTAGCGATGCGTTGCGCCCTTGTTATGGCCAGGGCGACGCCAGGATCACACTGTCGGCACTGTACATGAAGCGGCCGTGGCACATCAAATAAAAATAAGTATGCACGTATATAATTTTAATACAGATTTTAATGTATGCTTTGCTATTCTACAGATCAACGCAAGTCACGACACAAGCGGACAACCGATGGCGTCACGGAGCGAACCTCCCGCACATGTGCTCCCTTGAACGTCTGGGGCAGGACTGACGACAAAGTGGCGGGACGCGCTCTAGTAGCGCAGCATTGCCCGCCAAAACTTGCATACAGAACAGATATCAACTAGAATTATAATACACACAATACACTCTCATTAAGAAAAATAAGTACAAAATAAATGACATCAGTAGAAAACTAAAAACTAAAACAGATGCAGCTGCAAGTGTTATGTTGGCACTACCGCAGAACACACGCCTCATGACTCTCACGCTCGTAGGGATTCCTGGGAAATACATTAATTAAAGCAGGTGCGGCCACTAATTAATATATTCCCTAT
>PNEQ01045551.1:0-28946 GCA_003012365.1 Medauroidea extradentata
TCTGTTCGTAGGTTGCACAGCAGGCTGGGGCATCCGTTCCAGCTTCTGGAAGCATGGCCTAAGACACCCCGCCGTGGATCTACCCCTCGTGCACAAGGGGGGCCACCACTTGCCCGGTCTTCGTCCTCACTCCGTTAGCCGTAGTGCAAGCACCACGTTACCAGCCCTGACCACGAGGAGGTGGAGATGGACTTGAGTGCGAGAGGCTATATAATCGCATCACACCCCATTACAGGTTGTGTTGGTGGCAGGGGTGGAGGGAAGGCTGGACTAGGCACAGTTGACAACTCGCATCTTCTGCACCAAACATCACCCGGAGCTATTTCCAAGATCATGAGGGACACGGTTACTAAACATAGGGCCGGCTCCAAAACCCTACATCGTTCACCAGCGTCTAACTCCCCACGACCCGTACTTCTCTTACACTCACTTAAGAGCCGGGTGCCGAACACCTTTTTGTCATAATGTGACACATTATGTATGTGACAAAATGGCCGCCAAGACATACATCAAGGTGGCGGCAGATTGATACAAAATGGCGGTGGGTTGGTCCAAGATGGCGGAGGCTGCTCCACTGCCTGAAGCCTGTGTTCCAGAACATACTATTCCCTACTACTAATTTTCTTACATAATATAGAAGTAGAACAACGGGTTTGTTGCGAAAATATTTTTGCACGACTTTGTTTCAATGCCTTGTGTGCACATGGGCAGCTCTGCACCAATTAGATTATTTGAATGTTTTAACATTCACTTGTCTTGGTCTTCTACTGGCAAATAACAGATGTATGGTGTCACAGTAACGTTATGATTGGTGCAGTTAGATGAGATACGTGTCTGAACAAAGACACACTGCCAATAAACATGAAACAGAGTTGCCGTTTTGCACATAAGACAGTGAAACAAAATGTTGCAAAAATCTTTTCGCGACAAAATCCTGGCTCTAATGATAGGACGTCTCTAACAATATCCTGTTTTGTGAATCTACGCGCAAATTACAGTCGTGTGGTGTTGCAATGACAGTATTGAGACTGGCACAGTCAAATGAGAGACGCTTCTTAGAAAGACACGCGGCCAGCGACTATGATGAATGGCGTTAAAAATATGTTCTGAAAAATAAAGTGTGTCTATCTATATCGTGTCACATTTATATTTTCTGCGCCACACAACTAACATTCTAAAGTTCGACAGTTCATATGACGCTTGAATTTAAAATGTCATACGTAGTCGGTCATAGATATTATAGTCGTGGGTACGTGTATAGAGTGTTGATGATTTTGTTGCCATATTGTATTTACCGTTTATATAACTTGGTTGTAACAGAAAAATCTTGTTCCCTGGCAATGTTACCAGTCGAACACAACTTCTTGGGTTAATTAATCAATTTTACAGTACAGTATTGACTAGTTTGAGCTGTCTGGGTTTTAATCAATTCTGTCACAAATTCAATTTATGTGGTTAAATGTTTCAACTGTCAAATACTTTGGAGTGAGCTGTACTTAATTTATTTTGTTTCTATTTAGTTTTACTTATCTGCCACCACATTAACAATATACAGTATTGTATGACATATGTCAAGAAATACAATGACAAAGTAACATACAATGGACTAATACAATAAAACAGTAAGTTGGAAACATTTTAAAACGGATAAAACACGTTAGAATAAATATAGTAAACTTAAAGTTTCCATAGTGAATAAAAGCACATAACAACAATAAATTAGAACATAGTAAAACAGTTTTAAAACAGTAGGCAGGCTTCTCACTGAAAACAATTGTCTAAGTATTATTTAATGCGGTTATAAGTTAAGATGATTTATTTAACAAAATATTTAAAATTTGAGCTTTTGCAAGGTTTCGTGGCATGGTTGCATCCATCAATATAATTGTGTTCCCGGTGATTCAGCTTCAACCAATCACAAACCAGGGATGTAGGAACTTCCACGAAGCAGGTCAATAACTAAGGTGGCACTAGCTGTATATACATGGAGCACTGGCCACTCAGTGTGTACAGAGCCGGTCATATGTTTATTTGATGTGCGACACGTACCCGGTCATGGGCGAGGTGACTGAAGGCGTTATCATTAAACATGTAGGAAAGCAATACTCCAGAAATACCCAATAAGGGGTCGCTACATGGCTAGGTTGTAATGAGACCTGGCTCGGAGATTTCGGGAACATGCCACGGTTTTACAAAACATGGTTATACGAAAAACAACTACATAATCACATCTGATCTTTCGTAAAATACCACTCTTACATATTTTTCTGTTAGACCAATAAACATTTTTGTTGAAATTTCAAACGCATGAACAATTCTTAAAGTGGTTGTTTAAAAATAACTGAACTTTAATTAAATCCAATGTTTTTGTGTTGTTGGAAGTTTCAAGAGGTTTATAACTAAACCTAAGAGTTATGGAAATGAAAGATTTCAAGCAAACGACAGGAATACTCAATCGTCCATAAAATCTGAACTACTCATCATAATTCGTTGGGGATATTTTGTCGAGTAGGTATTCTTTCAATGGACGTATATTTATATAGCAATGGGTGGTAGTATGTTTTGTTTTCGAGTAAAAAATTAAAAACGGTATTTAGAGAAATAGGAATTGAAAACACAAAATCCATAAAAAATTGAAAACTGTTAGTTTAATAACTTTAGTAGAAAAATATCCAGGACTCTCGTGCAGAGGTTTTCGTAGAGTAAAATGATTGTAAAATAAAAAGTTGAATATTTGTTAAATTTTACCATTGAGTCCTGGATATTATCGTACTAAAAATCATAAAAATTACAGTTTTCCCTTGTTATGGATATTGTGGTTTCAATCCCTTATTTTTCTAAACCCCGTTTTTTAATTTTTATGCTTGAAAGCAAAGCATTCTACCACCCCTTGCTATATAAATAAACGTCCATTAATAGAATATCTACTCGGCGATAAATTCCCGTCGAATTATGACAAGTAGTTCAGATTTTATCGACTATTGAGTATTCCATTCACTTATCTACACATTACCTTTCCATACCACTTAAATGGCAATTTATGAGAAGTAATTGGTATATTAACATACGCAGTTAGTATAGACCTTTATTTTTTGCAAAGAGATTTTTGTAACGTTTTGTTTCAATGCTTTATAGCCAGTGATTGGGTGTTTTTAACTCTCAGCGTCTTGGGTTCGATCAGCCAATCGCAGACGTGTGGTGTCGCAATTAACGAGTTCCGATTGGCACATTCAAACAAGTGACGCATCTACTAAAAAACTGCAAGAAGAACTCTTTAAATACGAAATCACAAATCCGAATATAATAAACACTTAAGTGATCAGAGCATAAAAATTAATTCCAAAAACTCTTGTGGAAAAGTAGGGTACTTAATGAGCAAACAACACAAGTGGAAATATTTTTTTTTCGATATTTTTAGTATTACAGCGCATTTAGTGTACAGATAAGTGTTCAAGGCTTAAGAAACTTGCCTGAAGAGGAAACTCGTGGCAGGTTAAGGCCATGATCTCCCGTTTATTTCAAACAATTGCAAATAACTCGAATATTTTTTAACCAAATGCATTGAAAAAATTTGAGACAGTGTACAGTCATACGATACACAATTTTACCAGACCATTTTTTAAAATAATGTATCATTTGCGAGGAAAAAATTATTTTGCTTCATTTCGGCTTATTTTCATAACAAAATGTGTACTATTTCGGGGGCAAAATTCTAAAAATATGTTTGGTGTATTGCAACAGAAAAATTCACATAAAAACGTCGTTATATAAGTGTTAAAACTGCCAAAGGAATTTTCGATATATGTATTAATTTGCGTTAAAAAAAAAATATTTTCGAAATCACTGCTAAACTAGGGAGCGAGGCCAGGTGAAGAGGAAGTGGGAACAGAGGATGAAAGTGTTAGGAGAAATGACTCACCCAGCTCTAAACTCTCACTAAGGACTCCTGGTGTGGCGAATTTTCGTTATTTTTATTTTAAAACACTTCTTCGAATGACAAAGCACATTTTAATTACTACCTTATACCACCTATATTCAAAGAAATGTTCTAATTTTGGTTGGTTGCTTAATCTTCACTATAGGTTAGCACAGTAAAGAGTATCGTCACGGAAAAAACTTCAAAAATATTAAAAACTTTTATTTTGGAACAAAAATGTTATTTGCAGCAGCGTTAACAAATTGAGTAGCATAGTACATACACGTGACTATGGGTTGTTCAGGGTAATATAAGCACTTTTGGAACTGCAGTTACTTTTTTTAGATTATTTTTAGTTTCCGTCCAGTGTTTAGTAGAAACAAACATACCTTATTAACAATCATAGCTTATAGATTATACCATACTTGAAAGTTAACGAACGAAGACACAATAAATAATACTTTTTAATTTCTATTCTAGACAAGATGGTCTTCAAAAGTGATCACTTAATCGCGAACCGACTATACGAACATTTCACATGGGGCAACTTTAAGGGGTATGGAAATGCAATACGTCGAGCAAACGACTGAAATACTTAATCCTTGATAAAATCTGAACTACTCGTCATAATTCGGTGATCGGTATGACTGTGTGTATAATGGTGGGGTGAGCGGTTTCTGTATTTAGTTATTGTAATTAAACATGTATTTTATGTTTCACAGTTTTTAGAAACATTTAATTGTTAACTGCAAAATTTATTTTGTATATTTATTTCAAAATTGTAGCTACTGTGATTAAGGCCTAGTTACGGAGTTTTGCAGTGATTTCGAAAATTTTATTTAATTGCTACGTAATACTCATATCAAAATTTCGCTGCACAGTTTTGACACTTATATGTTATAATTTGTAGTTGAATTTGTTTGTAGAATTTTACTGAACGGTTTTTTAGATTTCATTACCCAAAGTACCACGTTTTACGTTGTGAAAATAAAAAAAAAAATTAAGGAAATTATTTTTCTTTGCTGGCGAATGGTAAATTATTTAAAAAAAACGCGTCCGCAGAATTGTGCAGCGTGTGATTGCACATTGACTCGAATTTTTTTCAGAACTTTTCGTTAAAAAATATTAGAGTTATTGGCACCAGTCTGAAAAAACTCGGGAACAAGCCCTTAAGTAGTAAGTATGGTAAGTTTGCGTTTTCGCAACATGCAAGGGCATGTCGTTTTAAATAAAATAGAACAAATATTTTTTCGGTTGAAAGGATTACCTTAAAAATGTATCCGTTTAAAGTTAGTATGTTTAAGGACGTTGGACCCGTAAAAATTCAAAATTTTATATTTGTGCCAAACACTGTTCAACTTTTACACATCAGATAACATGTCATTTCCCCAAATAAAAAAAAATTTGGTCCAATAGTTTTAGCATAATCAGATATCAAAGTCACAAAATGGCAGTTGCGGTGTAGCCAAAATAATAAGAACCAATTAACTTCCAGAAACAAGATAATTCATGCTGATATTTAATGATGTGAGCTACTTCATGACACTTTTTTTAAACACAAAGCGATAAATTTTTGAATTTTTAAAAAAATTGATGAAAATGAGTAAATTTTTGCATAACTTCGACTTTTGGCTACCACTTAAATATTCAAAACTAACTTTTGTCAAACATGTCATAGAATGCATTGATACACTGACTTTCAGTTCCCGTAATTTTGAAATCATTAGATAATTACTTTTTTTTGATTTTGGCTACACCGCAACAGTCATTTTGTGACTTTGATGAGTGATTATGCTAAAACTATGGGGCCTAATTTTTTTTATTTGGGGGAATGACGTGTAATCTGATGTGCAAAAGTTTAACAGTGTTTGGCACAAATATAAAAATAATAAATTTTACTGGTCCAACGCCCTTAACGTTTTTTCCCTATTTGAACTCTGTATTTGTAAGACTGAAACAGAACTCTCGTGTCAGTTGGAACATATGCCATTATCGCAGTATGCTTCAATACCTCGCGAGACAACAGAAGCAAATGTTATTGTTGCTGGTATGTTTGTACAGTTTTGCCGCGGGTGTGTTTGTAACGAGGATGTGTTGTTTGTCGACTGTACTTGACATGTCGCAGCTCTGACCTTGGACTACTATCGCGACAACGTTGTACTAGTCCCTGCAGTATCGCCGTCTAGAGGAAACAAGTCCGCAATATTATCTGGACTCCTAGCGACCGCGAACTTCCCATTGAACGCACGCTGCACTCCTGGACGCATCGCGTATGTATAGCCTCTAAGTTGTCAGTCATGCAATTACATAGTTTAATTCTGTTCACTGTCTAAGAGGTAGATGTCTTGACACTGCGTATGCTCTCCAGCAAGAGAAAGTGACCCCTTCATGTCGCCGAGCACTAGTAGTAATTTGGTGGAAGATTTGTCTTGTTTACATCTCGCGTTTTAACATTTTTGCAATTATTTACATAAAATAATGTTAATAAGGTAAGCTGATATAGTGTATACATGTTCCGTGTCCATAAATGTATTGGCATGTGTGGAACTGTAGTCTAAAGAAATATATTGTGTATTATTATTTTAGTGAACACATTCGCACAAAACTATAATTACGTGCCCTACAAAATGTTAGAATCGTTGCAATGTGCATCTATATTTCAAATATTTAAAAACTAAATTTTACTGTTGTAAAAAAATGTGTTCCAATACAAATTTACGTTCCCATTTTTTTCTTCCATATAATACTCGCAATTCCGGTAACAACTTCACATTTTAAGCTAAGCGAAACACAAAACATGATACATCTTCCACTAAATTACTACTAGCGCTCGGCGACAAGAAGGGAGTCACATTTTATTCCTCAGTGTCAAGACCTCTACCTTCATAGACCGTAATTCTGTTCAAGTATTCAACAACTATTTTATAGGCTATGGAGGGTGTGATGCCAAAGTGAACAAAGACCACGGTCGTAGAAGTACGGGTCTGGACACTCGCCTATCTAACAATGTATTTTGCTTGACCCCCTTGTTGTTTGGCTGTAGTTCGTCAAGTTACCGAGAATGTCCTGCTTTTTGGCGTTGTAATTCGGGCGGTCGGACTCAAACTCCATCCACTTTTTTTTTTCATTGTTAAATTTATAAAGAAAATAAAGATTGCTGGAGCCTTTTATTAAATTTGTGAGCGAAGAAAGTATTTCATAAATTGATAAAAAAATACGTTTTGATAAATTGTTTATCATAGTGGAACGGAAGTGGGTGGAGTTTAGTTCGACCGCCCTAACATCAGCGCCAATAAAAGACAACATTCTCGGTAACTTGGAGAACTGCAGCCAAACAACAAGAGGGTCAAATATCCAGACGAGTGTCCAGACCTGTTCTTCTAGGCAGTGACCAAGACACTGTTATTCTTCCTGAAACATGCAAATTGTTTTCTTTTACAAAAAATTATATGTATATATGCCTAAATAAACACGATCAAACAATGTATAGGCTGTTCGGGATAAAGTGAGCACTCAAAACAACCCTGCTAAAGTTCTACTTTCAGCAAATTTGTATCATTCCGCGCGTAACGGCTGACGACGGGACGTGTCTAACCTCTCTGGACACATCACTTGATGCTTGCGCGTGTAAGATAAATTGTCAAGTCAGTATGAATCGATACAGGTTAGTAAAATAAATAATTTATTAATCATATGAAATATATTTATGCCGATTTCGGTTGGATTTTTTTCTGTATTGTTGTATTTAAATAGGAAAACACAGGGAACTATATTGCGTAATTTCACTGCCAACCATACAAGCAGTAATGCAACTTTAGTTAATATTGAATTACATACAGTAACGCCTAGTGATATTTTTCAAAGTTTAAATTTTTAGTACTCACTTTATTCCGAATGACCTATAGTAAAGAATACGTCGTGTGTATCAATACTGAAATGCTATGATGTTATCCGAATTTAAACTTATTTTTTTCAAACATTTAAGTGAATGTACCTGTTTCGTTAAGATATTAGACCCTCCATATCCTCATGATATTTTACAGTTTTATCACATGCATCAAGTAACAGTGGCGGCTCGTAGTTTGTTGCCAGGGAGGGCACAAGCTGCAGAGAAATGTATACGGTTGTGCACTACAGCCTCTGACACACTGGTATGTATAGTATGTCTCATAAAAGAATTCCACTTTTTGACAGTTGTGTTTGCATTATTATTTTTTTTTTAGTTGCTTCATTGAAATAAGCAGTGTTTTAATCTGCCACAAATAACTTTTGCACAAACACACTTAGCTGGGTCGTGCAATTTATCAAAATTAAAATTAATTTCCTGTAGAAATTGGTACACACTATAGCCCTCAAACTGTCAAAAATGGAATTTTTCGTGAGACAGACTGTAGGTGCTGCTTATTACAGACTGCTCACAACACAATAAGTAGCCAGTAGATATTCCATGGTTATTGGTATACGGCGGTGTGTTCACACGAGTGTACAGTTCTCTGCAACGTGTGCCCTCCCTGCCAACAATCCTCGAGCCGCCACTGCCAAGTAACAAGTAGTGCTACGAGTTTGTCACGGAAATATTTTGTTTTAACACCTTACGTGCACATCCGCAGTTCTGCTTAATGGTTATTAACAGCGTGTCTTTGTTCAGACACGTATCTCATCTGACGGCACCAATCATAATAAGATTATTGGGACACCATAAGTCTGTGATTTGCCAGTAGAAGCCAGGGGGCCTATGCTCTAGTTTGCAGTCGCATGCGAGTAGGAAGCCGAATGGTGTTTAGCCGAACGGAACACAGTGTTGGCACAGAATATTTAGGAATACAGAAGTGAAATAGCCTGTAGTACGGCGAACTCCGTCACACACGCCAGCAAAATGGCTTCCCTGGCCAGCAATATGGCGGAAACTCCTACCGCCAATCAGGGTAACGTGGTATCCCTGCTAGCCGGTAGCAAGGCCAATAGGAAACCTGCCGTAACGTGCAGGAACCAAACATACACGGGGCTGGTATCAACAGCCTCGCGCAGCCAATAAGCGACGAAGTTCGCTCGTATCAAACGAGCCGACACATCATTTCACGTCTGTATTAATATTTAGTCTGTGCTGTTGGTATGCTGGAACCGTTCGAGTCGACTTGGAGCGCTCGGAATGGAAGTCGAGTGGTTCAAACCGAGTACCTCGGCCGTCTCGCATACGACTGTGTGCACAACATCATATTGCGTATTGCTGTTTTACTTTTTAGAGAGTTTTGTATTTTAAGGATTAAAAAATAAATCCAAAATTCATTCAATGCAATATAACGAAAACTAGTTTATCAAGCAGTTGTGAGTCTGATTTATGTTTAAACTAGTTATCAACATTTATTAAATGTTATAAAGACTTTGTTTGGAAGTTTATATAGGTAAGATATAAAGGTAATGTTTGTATAATATACATAACATGCAGAAAAACTTGCGCAAGATTCCAGGGCTAGGTAAATTGTAATTACATTTAACATTAAATATTTACAAAATATTTAAATATCTTGAATTTCAATTTAGAAAATTCTTAATTTCAAAGCATAATATTAAGGGCATGCCTAAATTTGAATTATAAAATTGTAAGTTAAGGTTAGCGTGACGTAAATAACATTACAACTAATTATAATTTTAAATAAAAACATTTTTCAAATGATTTGTCAAAATGATTTCACATTTTAAAACTGTGTGGATTGTAGCGTTGTGGTAAACATTTTAGATAAAATTTACTACACTTTCCTGGAGTTAATTAATAATTATGTAAATATAAGACTTTTTAATCTCGCCAAATTTTTTATCCAAAACAAGTGTCTTGGGACATTTAAGTAAGGATATAATAGCTTACCAAGTACGTAGTTCAAGTAATTATTTATACATAGGCCGATATTTTTCGCTAAAGATATTTGTGCTGCTCTCTTTCAATGTCCTACGTGCATGTCTGTAGCTCTGCTTCGTGTTTATTGGCTGCGTGTCTTTGTGTAGAGGCGTCACATATTTGACTGTACCAATTAGAATAAGGTTACTGGCGCACCACACTTCTGTGATTAGCGGGTATAACGCCAAAACGCTGAGAGTAACTAACATCCAATCACTGACCACGAAGCAAAACTGAAGGTGTGCACGTAAGTCATTAAACCAAGTTAGTTCAAAAATCACACTTATAAATAAATTCATGTACTGACTTTTTTTACTTGAAGCATTTTGTACATCACCAAAAGATAAATATTTGTTAACCTAGTTAATCACACTAATGTCGATGCATCTGAGTTACAGAATATTATGTAACACTAGTTTTATTTGTTCCTAAAGGTAAGTTTTATTAATTCTTATGTTTTAAATGCATTTTAAAACGAACACCTTAGTAATTTGTTGAACTTAGAGTAAAGGATATGCATTATTACAAATAACACACAGCTTTTTCAGCAAATGCATTGTTCCAAAATATGTATAGGGCTAACTATTCTAAAGTTTAAAAATATTTTGATTATAGGTCGACTATCTCGAAAATCCAAAGTCGTTAGTTCATTATATGTTTTTGTGGTTTGAGTTATAAATTTCACACATATTAAATTTGAATGTTTATTTATTTATGAGTATGATTAATTTTATACTTGAATTTTATTAATGAAAATTTATTCATAAAAATTCTTAACAAGGCACGTTGATATTCGAGAACCATTATTCACACTAAATGATCCTAAGTCTTTCAAATATACCGTTTCACGATTAGAACTTATGAGCGTTCACTGACAGCGCTGGTGCATTTCCTATAATTTATTACAGTATACTCTTGTGGTTTGAACTTATTTAAATTATTTGTGTTTAAGTGAGTAGGAATGCCTGAATGTGATATATCTCAGTGATGAGTTTGTTGTTCGCAAACATCTCCCATGTCGGAGAGGCTTCACATATGGAAGATGACTTGTATAATAAAAGCTACGTACTGCGCAGTACGATATGTAGTAGGTGAAGAACAGCTTCTGAAGGGGGCGAGTTCACCGAAAATTTTTATTGTTTTATTAATATTTTATTTTTGATCGGTATATGGTTATTTCGTAGACATACAATGAAACTATTTTTACTGTAATGAAAATTTTTTAGCTTCATAGGTTTTTGTGTAATGGCATACCAAAGTCAAAATTTAATACAGAAATTTTATATTAATATGAAAAAGAACAGACATAACGAAGTGAAACCATTCACACTGAATAACACTGTCTTGGTCTACGCCAAGATATGTATAAGAACCGCATTACATATTATTTTTGTATTTTTTAAAGTTTGAGAAAATTGGCATTTTTTTTTTAATATTTGAAGTTTAGTTATTTATAAAAACAAAAGAAAGTTGAATGCTGTTTTTTTTTATATCTTGGCCTAGCCGATGGCACTGTTCTTCAGTGTGAATTATCATTCGTTAAGTCACATGTTTTTTCTAGTAAAAACTGTTTTATGCAAATTTGGACTTTGACATGCCATTATACAAAACTGCAAAAGCTAGAAAATTTTCATTACAGTAAGAACAGTCACAGTATTTTTTTTTGTAAAATATTCTATATCTCTTAAGAATATATAAATTATTAAAACAATTAAAAATTTTTGTTTATCTTCCCCTTAACGCCTCAACGTTGTATAACTTTACACCACGTCTATACAAAGGGCTAAGCCTAACATTACTGTCATTTTATTCACAACATAAGACTTCAATAAACTCAAAATCTGATTAAAATACAGTGTCATTGGTCTACTTAGTTGTCTATTTAAAAATAAATACTCTAATTTCTTTAGTAACTTGATTTACAGCTGACGTATTTCCAACCATATATCCCGCATTGTAAATAAGTCATGTTACTGTACCTACATTAAAAAAAAAATTTTCTATCCGCAAACTGTTGTATCCTTGCAAATTTCTTCGTAGTTATCAAATCTGATACTAACAGAGTCAATTTTATAAAACTCAAAATATATTTTTGACATAATATCCCTGATAATAAATAGCATGAGGAGAAAGTAAAAGGAGTCATTTAACTTAAAATTCAATGAACTGCAGCAACAGCAAATTAAATTCAACTGGCGTATTAACTGTAGTTTTATATGATTCGGTCGTTTATTGACAGTAATAATATAACCAAAAACATTTAAAATTGAGCCAAAATTGTTTTAAAGGATTAAATTCAACTAAACGGACAAGATTAGTAATTAAAAAAAAATTGCCAAACAAAGACTCGAACCCAAAACATGTCACACGTGTGCGACACATCGCACGCGTTTTACCACGTAGCCATTCCTTTCTTCTACAGGATAGCAGCAAACGGCTTGATATATAAGAAACGTGGTTTTTTCCTTGTTTTTCGCTTAGTTACTTTATGTTGTGAAGACGTACACATTTAATCACAGTTTTGCTGTTATTCGGTTTCTAGAGCAAAATAATGCTCTATTATGAACATTTGTTTCCAAAAAACTGCGAATAACAAACATAACTACACCTCTAAATGTCGAAGTGAACACTTGGATCTCGACGACTGCCATATTTGTGTTTGCAATTCACTCGAGTCGAATGGTGAAAACGAATACGGCAGAAAACGGTATGCTCCACTTTCAAGAGCTTGTATGCGGAATTAGTGTACTGAGTGAGAAGCGGCGGCCATTGAAATGACTCGCTCGTAATGCCAACAGAAGCAATCCCGATGCAAAAAAAATGTATTACAATGATAAGAGCCACGGATTTAAAAAAAACTGCAAATGAGGAACGGTTGATGCGACATTTATGATGCGTTCACTGTGGCTAATTGTAACGTTTTGAACAACTGCTTGCTTGGACTTTTTTCATAATTTATTATTTTGACGAAACCATCCCTGAAGACAATTTTTTAAATATGATAAATATGGTTTTAATTTGCGAAACACAAGGAACTGTACATTTTTTAATTATTTTCGGCAACGATATAGGGCGAGTGTTTATGTCCGTTAGTTACACAGGGCTAATATAGGATGTTCCTTAAATACAAGCAACTACTTTGGTTCATTTATAATATATATATATATATATATAAAGTTCGCACGTGAGACTCTTTTATTATACCATTATTTACAAAATTCTCCCTTACGCAAACAACGAATTACCTTCAAAATAATTGTTTCCATCTTGCGCTTTGTGCAATAGTTTATATATATATATAATGAATTTTATGATAAGTGAAAGAAATTGTTCTTATTGATTACACAACCCAAAAAAAAAAAAAAAAACATGACTTGTTAGATTGTGTACGTGTATTTATTTTCCGTAGAGCAAGGATGGGTTTACAACCATGTTTATACATTGATAAATTCTCGCACATACATCCGCTGTTACTTCCCAAATATCTCAACACAGTTAAAATACATAGGTGAACAGAAATAATAAAATATTAACTATTTTGATTTATCAAAGAGTCAGTTATGAAAGCAAAGCTACTAAGTATTTTAATTTAGACATTTTTTGAGAATTTTCAAAAGTCACATCTGAAAAATGTGTTATCTACCGTATGTTTTGTCAACTTCTCGTATGCGGAATATCAATCCGACCACCCACTACCAGTCGAGTAGAAACTCGCATACGAGAGGCTCTCCGAGTGCGGCAGAGGTGTTCAAGCATACCAACAGTCCATTCCGAGCAGTACGGCAGGCGGCTCGACTGTGAATAATACTAGAGCACGTGTCTTCAGCATACCATTTCTCGCACACGCAGAGCCGCATGCGAGTTCAACCACTCGACTCGTCTCGAATAGACTAGGAACCCGAACGATTTCGAGCATAGACCCCCAGGCAAGAGAGAGTTAAAATATCTCATCCCTAGGGACGTGCAAAATTCTCGTTATCATTTGGTAGCAGACTAAACTGCACTATCTTATACATAACAGAGCATATTCTGTAGAGACATGAAAAATTCGCGTTTTAATTTGGGCACAATCCAGAATTCCAACAACTATATGTTTGTGGCACCTCGCAATTTTCCTTTGACTTTTTTGACACCACCTCCTGGAAGTCTCTGAGCCAATAATGAAAATGTAACTAATACTGACATATATCACTTTAACAGCAAGCAGCTAATGAGCATCTGCTGTCAGCTTCAGTTCACAAATATTCTTGCAGGCTAGCCTACAGGTCAATGAACCCGCGAATTTTTCCTGTCTCTAATAATCTGCGTTTCAATTGCGCACGAACTTTTATGAGTTATCACTAGAGCCACGATTTTATGGCGAAAAGATTTTTGCAACATTTGGTTTCGATGCGTCATGTGCACACCTGCAGCTCTGCTACATCGTCTGTGGTTGGATGATTTCACTCTCACTGGCCTTGGCAAATTATAGACGTACAGACTCACAATAATCTTATTCTGATTGGTGCAGTCAAATGAGAAACGTGTCTGAACAAAGACACGCTGCCAATAACCTTGAAACAGAACTGCCGATGTGCACGTGAGTCACTGAAACAAAGTGTGGCAAAAATCTTTTCGCGACAAAATCGTGGCCCTAGCTATCACTGACGTGTGTTACATCTTTACAGAGATTGGCCTCTCTGCCGTGTAAGCATTCTCGAAGAACGCGTCTATAGTCACTTGGAGTCTAGTCAGCTGTCAGAAAATAACGAGAATTTTGCATGTCTCTGACTCATCACTGACCATGAAGCAAGTTGCGGGTTGCATATAAGGTATTGGAACCACATCGTGCAAAAATCTTATCGCCACAAAATCAGGCTCTAGTAGAGCCGTTCTATAGAAAAGTACTTGACTTCATCCTGTAAGACCTGTCAATAGCAAGCCACTTCCTACTGAGGTGGGGCACAATAGGTAGATGTGGTCGAGGCGGGTGTGAAACTGTTCTAGTAACTACAGGACACAACCGGCGGCGTTCGACGAGAAGTACTGGATCCCAAGACGTATAAAAACACTAGCTGCCCCGACAAACGTTGTTTTGTCACATAAATAACTTATTGTAAGTGTGTAAGGATGTGGTATATAAGTGGAAGAGGTCTAATAATAAATAAATAATAATAGAGCAGCGACACCTGGTGGGGACAGACTGGTATCAACTCGTGGGGATAACTGATCAATTATCACTTACACAGTTATCAACCGGGTTCTAAAATTATTAAATTAAAAATATTTACTAAACAATACCACTTAGGAGTATAAAAATAGATAAAAACCTATCCGCAGACCTACCGAATGTATATACAAAATTAAGCCGTTTCGGAGGAGTATGGAAACAAACACTGTGACACGAGAATTTTATATATTAGAAGATGGACCCTCAGCCGTCACTGTTGTTAGACTGCGTTACATTAATCAATAAACACAGTTTACATTTATAAGTTTTCGCATAGTTCATAGAGAAAACTACAATACATTTATTTTTATGGGATTTCGTAATTTGAGACCGGGAAAAATTCGCGGGTTCACTGAGCTTTAAGCTAGTCTCAAAGAATATTTGTGTAACCGTGCAGACGGCAGGTGTTTATTATCTGCTCGCTGACAATGTGAAATTGGCTTGTATTCAGTTACAGTTTTATTATTTGCTCAGCTACTTACAGGAAGTGTCGAGTAAGTCAACGGTCAATTGTGAACGTGATACAGACCTATAGTCGCTGGGATTCTAGCTTGTGCCTAAAGGAAAACGCGAAATTTTCAGGCCTCCATTAATAGCACACTGTGCAATCATTTGCCTAATGCATGGAAAAAAATTCACCGCGAAAATCAACTTCGTGCTTTATTACAATTATAAATCTTCGTTTATGGATATCCTAACTACTGCTGAATTTTAAGTACCAAGTGCTGCTTATGTTCTATTCACTGCTTGCGAAACAAGTAACAACGATTTATTCGTGGTTTGCTTCTCCGGGCTCCATACATGCTCTCGCACACGAGTTACAAATTATTTACTTTGCGACCGCAAAACTTTTTGTTTTTCAGCTGTACTATGTTCTATGATTGCTTATCATCACACAGCCTCCCAGAAACGACACTGCATATGGAGTGTTACTGCTGGGCGTGGCAACGCCACATTTACCACAAGTTTCCAACGGTTGATTACTTCGTGTGACATGCTGTCTCTCTCTTTCATTGCTGTGGGAGGAGCGAAGTCCGCTTCTAAGTCGGCCCGACTATAGTAATAGGGTGAGATAAGCGCAAACGGAAAGATGCAACATATTTTTTTTGAAAATTAACCACGGTTGTTAGTACGATCAAATTTTAAAAAATTATTCTACATTAGCATGCGGATCTTCGTCTTGCAGTTAATACTAAAGACACGTAACTAGTACACGGTAAAGAAGTCTCGTAGAAATGTATTAAGAAATTTGTATGTAGTAATTTTTTTTTGTTTTTTTATTTTGTGTATAAATTAACAGGCAAAGTAGCTAAATATCAAACACTCATTGAACGAACTGTTAGATTCCACATAAATTGCTTCGTAGAGCTGCTATGACTTTAAGAAACACTTGAGACAATGAATAGGCCTACTATAAATTTTTTGCCCAATATTAATGGTTCATAATTGAAAAGTATACAAAATTTATTTTATGCGCTTCGTTTCTTGATTTTATAAGATTTCCTTTGGTGTGAATTCAGAACACCATAAAATACTCTCAAACTTAAGAAATAGTGATGGCAGTTGAACGTATTTAAGGCCATTATTAGGGAACCCTGTTTTTCGCTAAAAGAATGTTGCCCCAGTTTGTTTCAGTGGCTTACGTACACATCTGCAATTCTGCTACATGGTTGATGGAAGCGTGTCTATGCCTATCATTTGACTGAGCCAATTACAATAACGTTCCTGCAACTTTAAACGTCAAAATTTGCATTTTACTGTTTTTTTGCACGCCCCTAAAACCAACTGACATACCAAACTGAAGAAAACAGTGAAAAATGACGTAGGGTACAACGTCTTCTTGTAAAAGATATTTTTTCGTGCTTTTAAAATATTGATTTTTTAAAATTTGTATTTCAAATTTCAGCAATTTTTTGTTTAATACAATTTTTTTTGTTCGCCCATGGTAAACTCCTCTCCCAGCTGCTGTCATTGTGCCAAGTTGTGTGTCACTGTCTATAATGACCTCGTTGTCGACGAGACGTAAAGCGAACTTACCATGCCTTATCTGTCACCCTCGAGAAGACCTCAAGGACCCCTCTTCTCCTCCCTCAAAAGTACTGTATGGTCGAGGCCACGGTCGTAGAAGAACAGGTCTGGACACTCGACTATCTAACAATGTATTTTGCTTGACCCCCTTGTTGTTTGGCTGTAGTTCGTCAAGTTACCGAGAATGTCGTCCTTTTTGGCGCTGTTTTCCGGGCGGTCGGACTCAAACTCCGTCCACTTTTTTTTTTCATTGTTAAATTTATAAAGAAAATAAAGATTGCTGGAGCCTTTTCTTGGATTTGTGAACGAAGGAAGTATTTCATTAATTGATTTTAAAAAAAATACGTTTTGATAAATTGTTTACCTTAGTGGGGAGGAAGTGGGCGGAGTTTGAGTCCGACCGCCCTAACATCAGCGTCAATAAAAGACAATATTCTCGGTAACTTGGTGAACTACAGCCAAACAACAAGGGGGTCAAGTTTCCAGGCGAGTGTCCAGACCTGTTCTTCTACGGCCGTGGTCGAAGCAGTGAGTGTCAGAACATTTCCAGTGCAACTCTGGATACAATTATGAAGACACATAAGAACACTGTAGATTTCTAACGACCTACTCTTTGAAATGTCGTCTAGTCTGTTGTCTGTTACGTCGTCGTTGTTATCCTGTCATGTGTCTGTTATTGGCTTCGTTCCAATTCCTAAGTTTTACAGATTATTTTGTTTTTGTGTTTTGACTTTTATTTTTGGATGTTTATTTATTTTCCTTTATTTGTTGTTGACTAATTCCTTATGGGATGTTACATGTTCTGTTGTTTTGGTATATGGATGTGTAGACTACAGATAACTAGGCTTGTTTTCTTTTTCCGTTTTACGTTTGTTTTCCTTAGTTTCATTCTAAGATTTCTCGCACGACATAATATTACAATGGCGTATGTTGACAATAGTACTGTTACGGTGGAAATTTTCAGGGTTAAGAGATTTTTAAGAGGGTCCGGCTTTTTTTTTTTCTTTGGACAAGTTGTACAGTCCGGTGTTTTATGGTATTTGTAGAGTTTATCGGGTCAACCTTTTAAACTGCTTAAAAGGGTTTAAGGGGACACACGGCCGAACACACAGGTGATCTCACAAGCCTACTTTTTCCCGCAGAAAGTGGGCTACAAAGCGGTTTCTAGCCATTTTGAGGTGCCTGAAAATCATGTTTATGACAACAAGCACGCTGAACTTTTTTAAAATTACATCAGAGTAGTTTGAAGTGAGTGTTCTTTTCGTGGATAAACGTAATACCGGCCATGCGCCAAGCGAAGACTTATCTTAAAGTCTCGTCGTAGTAAAGACTACTTGACAGATAGCTTGCTCGCTGGTAAAGTGCTTGGCACATAATGGCGATGCGGCATTTGATACTCGTGTCAACGTCGCACTTAGCGCTCCGTCATTTCTGTGTTATATAGCTTCAGACAATCGACGCCCAAAAGCACTTTGCAGTCCTAGCTACAATAAAACTTGGACTACACTTTGTTATCAATTTCTCTAATAATATTTTTAAAATGTTTAGAAAACGGTTATGTGAGAATTTTTTATAATCACATTTTTTGGTAGCGCTAAAAAAATTCTAAAACTATGACAAGCACTGTATCTCGTAAGGAATAATCAGTTATTTAAATTGCTGGAATATATATGGCAACTTGTAATTCCTGTTACACATGTCATCCCTCGTTGGAAATCAGTCAACTCGGCGCCGCATTGGCTGACGACCAGCCTATAATGAACGTAGCATATAATAGGCGTGGTTTTTGTACTTTTAAAAACACTTTCTTTGCGACAGCACAAACTTCGTTGCAGTGGAGAACATTTTCGTTTACTATGAACCGTTGCAAAGTAACTGAAATATCGTGTAGCCTACTATTCAAAAAGTTTAGCATAACGATTTATGGGAAAGTTAGGAATGGTTTTAACACGAGTTTCGTGTCATAAAACGTTTTACACTTTGGTGCAAATAAAATAGTGTTGCCACCAAAGAAAGCTTTTTTTAGAGATTGGATATAATAATTATTAAAGCAGTTTTTTCTTTCCTTTGTTACGCATAAAATAGTGTTGGCAACAAAGTAAAACTAAAAAAAAAAATTAACAATTATTTCTTATTTTCTTTGCTACACGTAACATAGTTTCCTAACAAACCAAACTTCGTTTAAGAAAAAACATTAGTAAAGTAGTAATTTTTTGCTGTAAGAAACATTTTAACAACGGAAATACTAAAGTATGTTACATTATATGAGTCCCTTAATTTATTACATATAATACATACTGTGTAGGCTGCATAGTAATTAGTAAAATCAATATTTAACAAATCCTTGTGAAGATTTCACGAAACCTGCTCCCGCTAGAATTAAAAATAGTAATATTCCAAAAAACAGCGAAAAATATAAACCCACAGCTTTGAATAATAAATGTTAGCGCGAATAATCGAAACTGCGACCTATAAGGACCGCTCATTAACATCCACGTACAAGACCGCATGAATTTTATGTAGATATATACTAAAAAAAATTACGTCTTAATTTTAAATTTTCTGTTCGAATTGTTTAATAAGGATTTTTTTTGCACCTGGATGAAGCATAATTTAATACAATATAGCTTTTCTAAGAAATTGCAAAATAACTCAAGATGTGATTATAAACTAAGGCGTACAAACATTGCAGAAACGTTTTGTTAGCCTAACAAAATAAACATGTTTAGCCTACTTCCTAACAAATTGTTATATTTACGTCAGCGAAACATTTTACTGTCAGGCGAATGTACTATGCCTGATACACTATACATATTTATTTCGTTGTGCCGAATAAATAAAGGATGTTACTTTTGATATTTTGTTCTGGTAATAAAATTTATTCTTAGCTTAAGGCGGCCGCCTACCCCACGCTTCAAATGCGGTGTAGTATGTCCGTAAACAGGTTTTTTCTACAAAAATATTCCACGTGCGCCCATTATACCAACGTACGAAAAGAAAAGAAACTTCAGACAAGGTCGGAACCTCGTTGTTAAGACGTTACGCTCATTACAAACATTGTTTCTAAGCCCTCCAACATGGCTAAAAACGGCCTTTTCAGACTTCCGTACTTCAAAATATACTAACCGAATGTATGTGGAACTCAGGTTGTGACCTGCACTGAACTCAGTTGCAGACTTTCCACCAATAAAATTATATGGTCACCGCTTAGTAAAAACCGTTCGGCGGGAAGCTTGCACGCTAGTTCAGCGCTTGGCTCGTTGAGGCGACGCGGCACTTGATGCGCGCTTCAAGGTCGACCTTAGTGCTCCGTCGCTTTTGAGCCTCTCACGCGCGGGTAGGCGGGGCCCTTAAGTAATATTTAATTCGCCAGTGTGGCGGACACCGAACAGAACAATATAGTTCAAGGTGAGAAAAATTCCGTAACAGGACATTGTGCTGTACCTTCCTTGACGGGATAACGTTGTGGGAGGGGATGAACTGTGAGTGACACGCCTATCTGGAGTCTTGTACAGTTGTGACACAGAAGGAAAAGTGTTGATAAGGGCGACAATGACGTACGCACACACAGTGCCACAACTCTTATGCACACGGGCGCCGAACTGGCTCGCAGCGTTTCCTTTGTTAATGCTGAAACTACATAGTCGCTTAGAAAAACGTTTCTTATAGTCAACTGTTTGATTGAAAATGGTGAAACAATCGTGTGAAATTTGAAACAACCAAATATATTTTGCTAAGCAGGTTTACGTCTCTCAATAAGAAGGTTTAGTCGAGTTAAATTTACATTTTGTTAGAAAAACAAACTCAATGTTTGACATATTTCAAATATAGCTTAGGCAACAAATATTTTCCTCGTACGATAAATTAAATTTCGTTGCAACAACAAAGTGTTTGTTTAAATATGAACCACTGCAAAGTTTCTGTACAAAATTTGTTTAAATGTTACATTTATGGTAACGAAGATTATGTTATTGTCAGTATATTTATTTGAAGTATTTGCTGTGAATATAGTTGAGGTATTTTAACACAACCTTTATGTTGAAAAATTATTATCTCTGCTACAAAGAAAAATAAATTATTTTCAAAGAAAACTTTTTTAAGACAAAATGTGACACAAAACGCAAGTTTTCCACATTTGCTTTAATGTAATGCAATATTTCTTTACCGTAAACTAAACATCTTAGCGGGAAGGTTACCCTGCAGTGGATCATTTCTAAACAAACTTCGTTTTGGCAAGGAAAGTGTTTTTACTGCGCGATCAAACAAACACTCGTTTTGCCCTACACAAACGTATTCATTACTCTAAAAAAACCTTTTAGTATGTGTATGACTTCAACAAACACCAATTCCTCATTACACGCCAAAGGTACTAATAGCCAGAACTGTACGTAATCAGTAACAACTAGAGCCGCACGTTTGTGGGATAAAGATTTTTGCACTATTTGGTTTCTATGCCTTATTATTATGTTTATTGGTTTTCGTGAAGTACATGAAGTAAAAACATGCAAATTTGGACTTTTAAATGCCATTATTGGTAAACTAGCTGCGCTTAGTTTATTTTGTAAGAGGAAAGTGCACTCTGAAGTAACGTCTATGAAACGAACACTAATTCATACGAATACAAAATTATTATTTTTCCTCACTTTAACACTCTTAAGGGCACGGTATACAGCAATTTTCATCATCATTATTTTATTTTTTATTTGTACCAGATATTTTTTTCTTACTTTAGACACAAAATGTTACTAAATTTGGCTCTTACTAAATTTTTATATCTCTCATAGTTTTCGCGTAATGGCTTGTTAAAGTTATATTTTGCATGTTTCCGTTTTAACGACTACACTAAAACCAACTGATATACCAAACTAAAAAAAAAAAAACTCACATTGGATGAAGACATTGCAGGCTACAATGTCATGCTCATAAAAATAAAGAATACATATTATTTGAATTTTAAAAAAAATTATTGAGTTTTTTTTAATTTTTAGTTTTAGCATTTTTTTAAATTCAAATAATTTTTATTCTTTATTTTTATGAGCATGACGTTGTAGCTTGCAATGTCTTTATTCTTTGTGATTTTTTTTTTGTAGTTTGGTTTATCAGTTGGTTTTAGTGTAGTCGTTAAAACGGAAACATGCAAAATATGACTTTAACAAGCCATTACGCGAAAACTATGAGGGATATAAAAATTTCACAAGAACCAAATTTAGTGACATTTTGTGTCCAAAATAAAAAAAAATATCTGGTACAAATAAAAAATTAAATAATGGTGATGAAAATTGCGGTATACCGCGCCCTTAAGCCACGTAAATAGGCTTTACGTCTCGTCCACGCGACGGCGAGGTCGTCTGAAACAGTGAACACGTCTTACCAAAATGACAGGAACTGGGTGACAAATCGGCAATGGCGTTCGTAGAAGTACACCGTAGCATGCGGCCTATATGCTCAAGTTTTCAGTCGCATGCGAGGTTGCAACCGAGAGGTGTTTTTCAGAACATTGAGAATTATTTTTTTCCTCTTTTAATCTAAAAGACTGAAAACCTGAACAAAAACAATCTCCACGTCCTGTCCTGTCGCTTCCAACTCGTATGCGGCTGAAAGCTCGAGCATAGGCCCCAGAGTGTTTTAACCTTCGGTTTCTCAGTGTTTTACATTACCAGTGAAAAAAAGTTTCTCCGTGTCCTAAATAACACCACTCGGTTCGGTTTCATGCGACTGAAATCTCGAGCAAGAACCCCTTGCTGGAGCGAATTCGGGAAACCATAGAAAACCGAAATTAGAATGGCCGTAGCCAGGAATCGAACTCAGGACAGCACGAATGTTAGTTCAACATGTTACCTTGGTGCTACTTGCTCGGTCAATCACCCTTAAGGTCCCCGCCTACCTAGAGTGGTTATGTGCGTCAAATGTCAGAAACGATGGAGCTATAAGGGCAACACGCACGTGCACTAAATGCCACATCGCCACGAGTCAAGCGTTAAACTAGCGTAGTAGATCCCCGCCGATCAATTTTCACTTTGGGACTTTAAACCGGTGTCCAAATAATTGTATTGGTGGGAAGTGTGGAGCAAAGTTCAATGCACGATTCTGTCTGCTTTACGCGTACATCCGGTTAGTACATTTTGAGGTACGGCAGTCTGTAAAAAGGTTTATTTATATAATGTTTAAGGACCTCGAAACAGTGTTTATAATTAGCACGGTGGCTTCACAGTGACATTCATTTTTTGCCCGAAGTGTATTTTCTTTTGGTACACTGGTGTGTGTGTGTATCTTAATGTATAAAATGAAGCGTCCTGACATACTCACTCTCTCATCAACGCACAGTCCAAACCGCTGGACCTAGAACCATGACACTATGAGGGAAGCTTCCCCTCGCCCCGTAGGCACCCACTAAGGAAGGATTTTTCGAAATTCGATAATTAAGGGGGTGAAAAGGGATGAAACGTGTTTTCAAAGAATACTTGATATCTCATTAACCGGGAATGCTATCATAAATTTGTATTGCCCAAAGAAATGCATATTCGCAGATTTTTCGATTTTGCGAAATTCAAAAATTAAGGGGATGAGAAGCCGTAAAATATGTTTTTCATTAATCCGTGATTTATCCTAAACCATTTTAGATAGTGAGGTAAATTTTAAAAAAAAAATGATGCTTAAGCAAATATCTAAAAAGCATTTTTACAATTTTTCGAAATTCGTCCGTCAAAGCTCTTAAAAAAATAAAACGTGTTTTTTAATTAATCCCACTTATCTCCTAAACCAGTGGAAATATTGGAATGGTTTTTGCTTTAAAATAAATCTTACGTAAATATAAAAAAACCGATTTCAGGATTTTTTTAAATTCGTCCTTGTATATATATATATATATAATGTTATTTCAAATAATCATCTGTACCGCTTATACCCGTTGAGATATCGAGATGATTTTTTGATAAGAATGAAGCTTATGTAAATATCTACAAATTAAATTAAGGTTTTTATGAAATTCGAAAATTAACTAGATGAAAAGCAGTAAAATGTTACAGTCTCCCGAAAAAAGAGAATGATCACGGAGAAATAAAAAGCAACAGTCGTTTCTTTTTGCCAACCTACTCATAAATATAACCTCTTTGGACTGTAGCCACTACATACGAAAGAATTATCACGGCCTGCCTTTAACATTCACACAGGTATGTGGTGTGGAAGAGTTGGGGTTACGGGTTCGTATCCCGTGCAAGACTTTGCGATGGGAATTACTATGACATCATACGAGCATATTGCGTGCGCTCTTTACACTGAGCTAAGACAGTTAATTATAGTTCACTGTTATTAAGTACGCTAGCTGTTAAATGCCTTCAACACATATTTTATCCAGAGTTACTGTTTACATTACATAATTTCACGCGGGCAACGCCGCAGCCGGCCGGCTAGTGTGTGTGTATATATATGTATATATATATATATATATATATATATATATATATATATATATATATATATATATATATATATATATACATACATATATGTGTATATATATGTATGTATGAATGTATGTTGATTGTTGACGGTACCTCTTAGCCTCAAGCCATCCTGACGCCCGGCCTCCATGGGTGTGGGGAGAGATCACGCTTTACCACGCACAGTGTACTTCAGCTAACAGACAGTTGTAACCACCCAACACCTTGGCGGAATACTGAACTGCGCCTCCGACCATCCACCAAAAGAGTAACATAATATAGCGAGAGAGCCCAGGGTCACCCCTCCCAGGATCTCGCCCACTGTTCTGTACCCTGACTGAGATCCTCAGCTCAGCCGCCTCTTGTGTTGTAGTCGGGGCCTATCTAACCCCAAACATACACACCGGGCCTGCTCCCAGGAACATATGCAGGGTGCACTTGTACAGTTCACACATGTGGTATAGTTACGTTTAAAAACACATATTCCCTCGCACATTTAAACTCGTTTGAAGTGCGTGACAGGCGGCGTACTTAATCACGCTGGTTTGATAGCCACGGCGGCTGGTTAACAAACTGTGTGTACAGTATATAAGCTGTTCTCCATGCTGCCGTATTAGCGTGCTCTCCATGTGCTAACATCTGTAATCGATCAGCTTCTGTGCTCTAATGCGGGTGGCGCCTGCAAGTCTGCGTCGCCATTTTCCGACCCACACAGTCACTAAAGCTGGGTTCACAATTTATAACATAAGCATAGAACATAGGTCGTTCACACAAGAACTAACCTCTACGTTTACTTACCGACTGATTCACAACTGTTTAAAAGTGACCGTGTGCATAGAGATGCTGACATTGGAAATGGTCATATTTCATTTCTAATGTAGATACATAGGATAGCAACTAACAACAACAAAGGATTAACTGAATGTCCGCCACGTTGGTTTAACCTCCAAAATACGCTAGAATAAAACAAAGAAAACAAAGCTAGAATAATAAATTTTAATATTAAAAACTATGTTCCTATGAGCGAAACACCTTATCTGCATCCAATGATTTACCGTGAAGCAGAACTGCGATGTGCGCAATGCACTGAAACAAGTGGTGCAAAATTCTTTATGCCAAAAATCAGTTGCTCCAGGCATAGCATTAAATGGAGCATCAATATTAACGAAATTAAGCTACTTCTAATTTTAAAGACAGTTCTATCAAAGAAAGAATGTAGAAAGTTATTTTAGAATAACCTTTTTTCGCTCATATATTTTTTATGATTACAGTTCTTAAGAAAAATTTATATACTAATCGTTAAACACAAAAACTCGCATTGCTTCTCAATGCAGCAGTATTACTCAGGGAACTATACGAAAAAACACTTGTTTGAAATTGTAACCTTTAAATTTGTTAGGCTGAGACGTTATTTTGGTGACATTAATTACTAATTTAATCTCCGTGACAGCACACTTGGTTGGAACTGCCATTGAGGTTGATAAAGACACAAACATTGTTACGTAGATTTGTAGTACATTGCATAGTTTTTTTTCTGTATACATTAATAGTCGAATTTAAGTTTGGTCTCGGTGTAAAATTACTTTAACAATACTTTACAAAAATAAATTTATGTGTTCATCACTTAATATCCCAGAAGGATAACACTGGAAGTTTTATATTTGTATTGGCTGTTGTTTGTTTTTAGACCATGGGTCGGTATTTACGGTATTGTAGTAAGTTTTGTTTTTAAGAGTGCGTGGTATATAACTATGCACTAAAAGTAGTTCAGAATTGTAGGTTTCTCGAAGCCAAGCCAATTTACAAAAATAATAGAACAACAATCCCAGATAATGGTTTTTGCCAACTTTCTGAGCAAAATTTTTTCTCGAGTAACGTGTGTCTGAAGAACAATCTCTTACGCCGAAATCTTGTACAATAAATGCGGCGCAGGAGAACAAGCGTAACAAATGCACCATTGCGGGTAAATGTTCACTCATAAAGTTGGCAATTAAAATTATCAAAGAATTGCTGTTTTGTAGTTTTTCTACACGTCCTGAAAGGAAGCAGCTATCATAAAACCGTTGCATAGAATTACTGGAAATTGTTCGTATTATGCAACTTTTTTTTTCAGGTCGTACGATTTTATCATTTTGATTAATTACTGACTATAGGAACATGTAATTAAGTCGATAGCCAAAATTATAAAAACGTAAGATAATAACAAAAAATAGGCTACATAGTAAAACGACTTACAACATTTATATGTACAGACGGTTCGGAATAAAGTGAGTACTAAAAAAAAAAGCTCTGGTAATGTTCTGTTTTCAGCAAATTCGTATCTTTCAGCGCGTAACGGCTAACTACAGGAAATGTCTAACGTCTCTGGACACGTCACTTGATGTTTGCGAGTGTAAAATAAATTGTTAAGTCAGTAGTAATTTATGTAGTTTGATAAAATACATTTTATTACTTATATAAAACACATTCATGTCGATTTTGGTTGCTTTGTTTCAGTATGGTAGTATTTAAAAATGAAAACACACGGAACTATACTGCGCAATTTCGCTGCCAACCACACAAACAGTAAGGCAACTAGAGTTAATGTTGAACTGTATGCAATAACGGCTAGTGATGTGTGTGTTTCAGAGGTTAAATTTTTAGTGCTCACTTTATCCCGAACTACCTATAACAGTTTTCCGATATATGCTCCCTTTTTAGTATTTAAACATTTAAACTCTCATAAACAACATAAATAGGAAGCCGCGGCCTTAAGGAGGGATTTCAAGCCAAATCTAAATGGTTTTAATAATTTTTATTTTTATACAAGATATGGTTTACACACACACATACATATATATATATATATATATATATATATTTTTTTTTTACAGCAATGAACATTTTCTAGCTTCCATAGTTTTCGTACAGTGGCATGTTAAAGACCAAATTTGCATAAAACGGTTTAACACACGAAACGAAAACCAACTGACTTACAGAAATGAAATAATTCACACTCAATAACAGTGTCAAGGACTACGTCAAGAGGTATGTAAAAGTCATCAATAACATTTTATGTATTTTTTTAAATATTTAAAATTGCCTTTTTTTGTTTCAAATTCAAATTTTTTTTAGAAATAGAAAATGAATTCAAATGTGATTTTCATACATATCATGTTGTAGCCCGTGACCCTGTCATTCAGTGTGTATTATTTCATTACTGTAAGTCCTTTGGTTTTTTTTGTATTAAACCGTTTTTATGCCAGTTTTGGATTTGACCTGTCATTATACAAAAAGTATTAAAGCTAGAATATTTTAATTGCTGTAAAAATAGTCTGAATATATATCTATAAAACAAACCATATCTCGTGAGAGTATAAAATTTTTCAAAACTATTAAAATTTAAAGTCATGATCCGCCATTTCTACTTCATCCACGATTATTAATATTATTATTATCATTATTTTATTCCCAAACGAGTACAGACATCGAAAAATTTTTGCACAGTTTTGTTAAGAATTTTGTTTACTATGTGTTCTGATTTTAAATGGCAAACAATTATACAGGGTGTAAATGAAAGTATGTTACAAACTTCGTGTGGTGATTCCTTGTCGAAAATGAAGTACAGTTACGTAAGACGACTTTTCGCTTAGCACACTTCGTAAGGGAGCAATACGCCCTCGAAAAACGAATTTCAAACTAGTTTATTGGTACAAAATCGTAAACATCATAACATTAAATCATAATTCGCCGGATACTGTGTTCTGCAAACACTTATCGACAGTCCGTGAAAAATGTGTTTCGAATAACTTACACCGTCATCAAAATAATGGGGGTGGTCACCCCCTTTCCGTCTGAGACGTTGGTGCCATCAGATTTTATGGGCATGCAATGCTATAATTTGTATCAAGAGACCCCGATGAACAAAAAAGGTCATCTTGTTACACTGTAAAGTGAAGCATGTCCGAGAAAACGGCCAAAATACAGTACGTAGATTTAGTGGGCTGACTCTTAGGCAACACACAATACACCGAATGATACGGTACCGAAAACAAGTGTAGCAAATACTTTACTGTAATTAAAACGTTCACAGCCGCATAAGTGATACATGTTTACATGAATATCACAACAAGCGCTCGAACGTTCGGCCACCTTCAGTAATACATGCATTGCAACGATGCAACAAGGACAGTCGCACACGCTGGAACATGTTGGCATTCGTCCGTATCACTTCGCCTGCTACAACGATGCGTGCGACGAGCTCCTCGGCCGTGTCCACTGGCGTCTCGTAGACAAGGCTCTTCATGTGTCCCCACAGGTAGAAATCCAGGGGTGATAGATCAGGGGAGCGAGGAGGCCACGTGACAGGTCCTCCCCTGCCTATCCAGCGTCCTGGAAATACTTGGTTGAGGTACTCACGAACAGCACGAGCATTGTGAGGTGGTGCCCCATCGTGTTGTAGCCACATGCGGTCACGTATCA